>JAVTVY010045000.1:0-21256 GCA_036873755.1 Hanleya hanleyi
CAAGGGGAGTTGACGGGAGATGACGTTGTAAGGATAAAGGCGCAGTACCGTTTACAATGCGATAGAACATTACAAGTCGATGGAACTGACGTCTTTGTGTAAGTGTTTCAAGACCAGCCTCAGAATAAAGAGTTTCTGAACTAGCACTTCGTGTTAGTCCAGTGATTGTTCGAATGGCATCTTTCTGAATATTCTCCAACCTGGTAATGTTATTTTGTGATATATTGTCCCATACTATGTCTGCATATTCCAAACTTGGCCGAATGAAGCTCTTATACATGATTTCCAGGGATTTCCGGTCTAAAACATATTTCAACCCCTTTAAGATGGAAAGTTTACTTTGCGCTCTACTGATTATGTCATCAATATGATCGTTCCAGTTGCCTTTGTTGTTGAATGTTACACCAAGATGTTTATGATTCTGAGATGGACTTAAGGGAGAGTTTTCGAAAATAATTGGGATCGAGGTGGGAATCTGACGAAGAGAGACAAGGAGGGAAACTGTCTTAGCGGCATTAAATTTGATAAGCCATGTTCGAGCCCACTGCGATATTACTTCTAAATCGTGGTTGATAGACAGAAGTTGATTGTTCAAGTTGTCAGAAAGGATGTAGAGGCAGGTATCGTCGGCAAATAGGCGAATATTATTCAAAATATCACCAGGTAAGTCGTTAATATATAGCAAAAACAAGAGAGGTCCGAGGACAGAGCCTTGTGGTACCCCAGCACCGAGACGAAGAATAGTAGAGGTTTTACCTTGCAAAACAACGCGCTGACAGCGGTTTTTTAGATAATCTTCAAACCACATTAAGAGGCTGCCTGTTATACCAAATTGCTGCAATTTATGCAATAATCCACGATGCCAAACTCTGTCGAATGCTTTTGATATATCAAAAAACAAAAATAAAATTTCTTTACGTTCATCTAATGCTTTTGTTAGTTGAAAGTAAATATCTAGTAACTGAGTAACTGTCGAGTTAGAGGGAAGAAAGCCAGACTGGTTCGGTGTTATATCGTGTCTGATGTAATTATATAGATACTTAAAGACAACTCTCTCCATTACCTTACTTAGACAGCTCAATAATGATATTGGACGATAATTTGATGGCAGGTACGGGTCTCCCTTTTTAAAGATTGGCGTCACATTAGCTACCTTCCAGTCTGTGGGAAATGTAGATGTTCTCAACGAATGGTTAAAAAAGCGAGCGAATATAGGTGATAAAACATTTCTAGATTCAAACAAACATTTCGGGCTAATTCGGTCGGGTCCAATGGCTTTCGAGGTATCTATAGTAGAAAGTATATCAAAAACATCAATATTAGTTATATCAAAGCTGTCTAGAGTATTTCCGGTGTACATGGACAATAAAGGTAATTCTGCTGCAGAGTCATCTATATTGGTTATGCTTGAGAAATAGGAGTTCAGAATGTCAGCTTTCTCATAATCGTCATAAGCAAACGAGTTGTCGGTTTTCCTGAGAGGGGGGAAGTCATTAAGGTTTGAATTATTATTGTTAAGGAGAGATTTGCTTAGTTTCCACCAGTCTTTTGAGCCATAAATACCAGATCGAATTTTATGTGCAGTTTTTTCTTTGAATTCATCCCTTGTCGAATTTACGAGCTGGTTAACATAATTTCTCTGCTTCTTAAATTGTGCTACATCACTGATTAGTTTCGTTATTCTGGATTTTTTAAATAATTTATCTCTTACTCTCATCTCTTTAATCTTTTTGGTCATCCAGGGTTTATTATTAGGGTTAATTCTCACGTGTTTATGGGGTATAGATGCTTCAGCAGCTTCAGTAATGTTAGTAGTGATTCGCTGACACCATATATTAACGTCATTTTCGTCCGTCAGATCATTCCAGTTGGAATTTGACAAATGGTTTCTAAACCTGTTCCAGTCAGCGTTTTCATAGTTCCAGATTAAACGTATGTATGTATCGCGTTTGGGAATCCGTGATTTCAAATAAACAAATGTCGGGGCATGGTCACTACAAAAAGGGACAAGGACTCCACTGTTGCATACGAGGTGAAGTTTGTTACATATAATTGGGTCAAGCAGGGAGTTGGTGACAACGAGGCGTGCTGAGCAGAGAGATTGGTGAAGATATTGGTTCATTGTCTTCTCTTTGAACACCGAGGCGTGCTGAGCAGAGAGATTGGTGAAGATATTGGTTCATTGTCTTCTCTTTGAACACCGAGGCGTGCTGAGCAGAGAGATTGGTGAAGATATTGGTTCATTGTCTTCTCTTTGAACACCGAGGCGTGCTGAGCAGAGAGATTGGTGAAGATATTGATTCATTGTCTAATCTTTGCACAACGAGGCGTGCTGAGCAGAGAGATTGGTGAAGATATTGGTTCATTGTCTTCTCTTTGAACACCGAGGCGTGCTGAGCAGAGAGATTGGTGAAGATATTGGTTCATTGTCTTCTCTTTGAACACCGAGGCGTGCTGAACAGAGAGATTGGTGAAGATATTGGTTCATTGTCTTCTCTTTGAACACCGAGGCGTGCTGAGCAGAGAGATTGGTGAAGATAATGGTTCATTGTCTCCTCTTTAAACACCGAGGCGTGTTGAGCAGAGAGATTGGTGAAGATGTTGGTTCATTGTCTCCTCTTTGATCACCGAGGTGTGCTGAGCAGAGAGATTGGTGAAGATATTGGTTCATTGTCTCACCGAGGCGTGCTGAGCAGAGAGATTGGTGAAGATATTGGTTTATTGTCTCCTCTTTGAACACCGAGGCGTGCTGAGCAGAGAGATTGGTTAATATATTGGTTCATTGTCTTCTCTTTGAACACCGAGGCGTGCTGAGCAGAGAGATTGGTGAAGACAAATTGGAAATGTCGAGTTATCTGGATTAGAGACAGTACAATACTTATTGGGGTGAATAAGACAAACTTGTACACAAAACCACCAATCGATATAGGCCTCAGATCCGACATTCAATATTCAGCCCTCATCCACAAAAGAATTTCCGCGCCTACAATCTAAATTATTTCCACTATCGTATAGAAAGCAAACAAACTAGGAGACCTACTAATAGTCGATTCAGTTTTAAAATGTTATGAATCTATATAGTTCTATTGATCCTGTGGATATGATGGAAGTTAGTGATGTGTAACAAGTATTGAAACAATATTGAACTCGAATTGTTCACTTTTTAATCAATCCACGTGGGCCTATCCCGGATAAGCTGGGGTGTTATTGCGCACACTCGGGGATCTAAATGACGATCTGTTAAACGACAACTCACGTTATCTGAGCCACATTTGCGACCGTCTTAATATCAGTAATATTATAAAAGAGCCCACCAGAGTAACAGCCCATTCGGCCACATTGCTAGACCCAATCATCATTACTGACACCATAAACGTTCAAGACTGTGGAGTAATAAGGGTTGACGGAGATATAAGTGATCACAGGGCTACCTATATCGAGGTTCTAGTGAAACATAACTTGAAACATGCATACAAGAGACAAGTTTGGGTATATAAGGCAGCAAATTTCGAGTTTTTCAATAATTTGATATCCGATTTCGACTGGACAGCAACTCTGGAAAATTCAAAAGATGTTGATGAAGCTGCGGAAAAATTTACTAATCAATACCTGGAATTTGCTAAGATGAGTATCCCATATAAAACTGTGACAATACGACCCAAAGATAAACCTTGGTATGATTCTGACCTAAGAAAAGCAATGAGAAAGCGTGACAGACTGAAAAAAAAGGCACTTAAGACTAATAGACTTCTAGACTGGAACAAATACAAACGCAGTAGGAACCAAGTTAATAACATGAAAAAATATGCCCAAACTAATTATTACAATAACATTGAAAACCTACTGGAAACTTCGAAAACAAATGACCCAAAATTTTACTGGAAGACATTGAAGAGATTCGTTAGCGATCCTCAAAATACATCTGAAATTCCCCCTTTAAGAGTACAAAACTCTGGACAAACGGAATCCATCTGTTTTAGTGATATAGACAAAGCGAATGCATTGAATAATTTCTTCGCTTCCATCTCTACTATAGATGATTCGGCTGCCGACTTACCTCAGTTCGAGTATAAATGCGACAGCTTACTAAACAGTATTGCCATTAATGAAGACGAAGTTTGTGATATTATTAATAGCATCGAATTGAATAAAGCAGTAGGTCCAGACGCAATCAGCCATAGAATGCTTAAAGGTTGCGTCAAAACCATTGCTAAACCACTGTGTCAGTTATTTAACATGTCACTAACAAGCAAACAATTTCCTAAATGTTGGAAAAATTCAAATATATTACCTATTTTCAAAAAACAAGATCGACATCTCCCTTCTAATTATCGTCCTATATCGCTGCTGAGTTGTGTTTCAAAGATAATGGAAAGAATTATATTCAAACACATCTATAATCATTTCAACTCACACAACCTATTTTATAAGTACCAGTCCGGTTTTCTCCCTGGACATTCAACTGTTTACCAGCTTATTGAAATCTATGATAGTATTTGTAAAGCCCTAGATGAAGGCACAAACTCATGCATGTTTTTTTGTGATATATCTAAAGCCTTCGACACTGTATGGCACAAGGGGTTACTGTTCAAGTTGAAACAATATGGAATTGCAGGTGCATTATTGAATTGGATGAAAAGCTATCTTGAGGATCGATCATCAAAAGTTGTTGTGGGAAATTCAAACTCCAATACACAAAAAGTAAATGCAGGAGTTCCACAGGGTTCCGTATTAGGCCCTTTGTTATTTCTGATATACATTAACGACATAGCGGACAAACTTATAAGTCTTACCAGACTTTTTGCAGATGACTCTTGTTTGCAGTTCACGTCAATTCACATTTGTGATATTGAAAGTGTAGTTAACCGGGATATACAGTCCTTATTGGAATGGTCAAAACAATGGCTTCTGAACTTTAATGCCCTAAAAACCATTTTAATTCTGTTCTCAAATAAGACTTCCCCAACATATCCTAAAATCTATTTTGACCATTGTCTCCTTCAGGCTTCCACCAACCATCGTCACCTAGGCCTGATCCTACAAGACAACTGCAAATGGAGTAGCCACATCAATCACATTATCAATACCGCCTCTCAACGCATTGGAATGATGAGAAAACTGAAATACCAGCTTGGCAGACCGGCATTATCTCAAATATATCTATCATTTGTCAGACCCATGTTAGAATACGGTTCTGTGATCTGGGATGGATGCACATTAGAAGAAGCGGATCGACTAGAAAAACTTCAATTTGCTGCAGCACGAATTGTTTCCGGTCTCCCTGTTTATGCCAGTAGAGAGTCCCTATTGTTAGAAACTGGCTGGGAAACCTTGGCAAATAGACGAAAAATTGCAAAATTGAAAGTAATGTACCAAATTCACAATGGAGAAAGTCCCGACTATATATATAATTTAATGACACCCCAAGTAGGACAAACCACTCCGTACAACTTGAGGAATGACGCAAATTATGCGACACCCCGAACACGTTTAAATATATCCAAAAATTCATTTATCCCGTCAGCTATTCAGGAATGGAACAAACTTAGTTACGATACAAGAAACAAACCATCCATTTCTGCCTTCCACCACTCATTAGCTAAGAAAACTCGTATATCTAAATACAGTTTGATAGGTTCAAGGAAACTTAACATTGTACTAACCCAACTAAGACATCAATGCAGCCAATTGAACGCAGATTTAATGAGAAGGAATTTGTCTATTACATCTAGCTGTAGATGTGGAGAATCAAGAGAGGATGCTTATCACTATTTCTTTATTTGTCCTTTATATAACAATCTAAGGGATGAATTACAAAACGACTTGCCTCCAAACTATAACCTCCAAGATATATTGTCGGGAAACGAGTCATTCACAAATGAAATGAATAATAATATGTGCAAGTCAGTTTTAACATTTATTAAGAACACCTCAAGATTCAATTTGTAGCACGATTACGACGTAGTTACCTCAGCTGAAGGATTAGTATGTACTAGTACCCAGTTCTGTTAGAATCCTAGCACGCTACAGTCAAGTTGCCACCATATACTCAATAATCTGTTATAGTTTTTCCCCCCTGTAAGTTGCTAAAAATGCAAATCTAAAACTTATTTCATTTGTGACATGTATATATTCACACAGGTTCAGCCAAAACGTCATTATTTTTGTTGTTGTAAACACATGTTATGTATCCATATTTGTAGGGAGAGGGGTGAATAAGTTGATTATAACTTGACCCCAATCCCATGTACTATAATTTGTACAATAAATAAGTTTAAACAAACACACTTGGGTGTCATTGTGCACACTCTCGGTGATTGGAAAACTTTAAGGGTTTCAGCTCCTCAGGCGACTGAATGAAGCTAACTAATATAAAAGGAATAGGTGTGAAAAGGAATAGATCGAGTCGACAATATTGCTGAACGCAACGTCAAACCTCTCTCTCTCTCTCTCTCTCTCTCTCTCTCTCTCTCTCTCTCTGTAATCTACGATCTTTGGTCTGCAACATTAAGGCTAATTCATGTTCAACAAGCAATATCTTCCACTATTAACCCTATCTGGCCTGGGCTTTTTGTGACGTATCCTGGCATGGGGGCGTCGAAGTTTTACCCCTTGAGGTAGGGGGTTGAAACTTACCACACTATACCCTTGGGTCCAGATCTACCAGAAAGTGTGAAAAAAATCCAAGATGGCCACGTTGATGGCATCACAGTGACGTCATTATCAAAACGGCATTTTTTGGTCGATTTTTCTGTCGGATTTTCCGAATTTTTTATTTATGCAATTTCTCTGCAAAAACTGCAAGATAAATTAGTAAATAATAATGTGATGTGAAATAAAATAGTTTTTGCCCACTTTTCATTGCGAAAAAGCAGAAATTTTGAAGAAATATGACAAAAACATCCATTTTCTGGTACCCCACGTGGGCGCCATTTTGATTTTACTCGTGATCCTCTGCTCAGGGGCTTATGCAAATAGGCTCAAAATGACCTCAATATGGTCAACTATTAAGTCAAGGAGATTCAGCTCTCCATTTCTTGTCGTTCTGGAGATAGCGCAAAACGTCTGGTGGGGGGGGGACGAAATGTCAGGTAGGGTTGAAGCACCTGATTGAACGCTCAAACTGAAATCCAGAATGCCCATTGGCTGTTAGAACAAATGGAAGATTGATGCGTTTATTTAACGGTCCACGTTAATCGGACAATATCGCGATGATTTACAAAACGGAGAAAGACCAATATTCAAGAGTATACCAGTCCATATACAGATGAACAGGTGACCGCGATTGATGACCGCCCGTACAGCAAATTATCTACTCATACATCCTCTGTCATCCATTGCAAGGTTTCCCAAGCCAGACAAAACCAGCGAACTGACAAATGTATTAGTCTTCGAATCTATTTATGTCATCAAACGAGCATCCTGTAATATACACTTGTGGGGCTTTATCGACCATGTACAATAAATGGACTATAAATGAAAGTGAGAACACTAAGGTAAGTATATGACCTTGTCGAAGATTATTAGCCAATCGTTATTGGTGAATCATTGTTACCACAGAACACGTCTTTGGGCATATAGCCTATTGATCATTACAGAGGATGATGTTAGAAGAATGGTGAATTGGAAAGTACGGAACATGCTAATTGAATTACCTAGATATTGTGGCGTTGGTCTCCGAGTGTAATTAGCAATTCATGTGTTTTGCCTTTCAACGTCTGACATTGATCGCCAGTATGACAAACTTGGAATAAAGGGGTTTTCTTGTCTAACCTTAAGTTTCGGGGCAGTTTCTGCGATAATATGGCCAAGGATGATGAAGGTATTCATCGCGATCAAATCTAAAGGCTTTCCAAAGGGAATAGTTGTGTCACACTTTATATCTAGATGGTAAGCTGATAAAAGGATTGCATTGATCAGATATACATGCGGCTTCTGTCCGAATTATTAACACAAGACATCAAACCCAGTTGCTCAATTCAACTCAAGCTGTATACGAAAAGAGTAGTTTTGGAAATAAGAAAACAATTTCTGCACTAAAAACTATCTTTCGTACTGAAAATACCAAAGTTATTCATTGTAAACGCTCAGAGACAAAAGTGACATTTTAACATGAAATTTTAATGTATCTAACTTATAACACCCAGAACCAAACCGATTCTACTGTTTTCAATATCACCATATCCGCCGTTATGTATGGTAAATATAGTACTAAAAAATAATCATGACAAACTTCGACTGATTGACTTTGCTGCTAACTAGTTTCACTACTTTCAGCAGTTCTTCAAAGCATTATTTTATATATTAAATATGCCCATCGTATATATTTATGATCATGACTTCTAGTCTTCTTGGCGATATTGTCGATGCCTTTTCTTCTTCGTATATCAATATATAGATAGCAGTTTCTGATTAATTCAGAATGTCAAACTTGTACCAAAGTCTACACAGAATTCCCTCCAAATCAAATCGTGTCACTGGCTGACTTCTGTCCACAAATCAACCTGGAACTCTATGATGTCTCATAATAACGGATTAAACCTTGGGGATTAAATATAACACGCGCAACCATTCTGGTGTTTTACTCGATTAAATCATCTCCCGCAACATAAAACACCTGGGTCCACGGGCTACACGACACAGATGGGATCTACCAACACGATTTCTATTTATACGATGAGAATATGTAATATACAGATTACAATGTATTAACAATAACAATGATATGTCTAAAATATCTATCCAGTATATAGCATATCCTAGTAAGTCGTCACATCGGCAAGTAACCGGAAACAAGCATCGCCAGCATAGTCGGCTTATGTCCTTCCTAATTAATCATCATTTTTTGTCGTCCGTCAGATTCAGTGATACACAATTAGAATCATTCGACAATGCTACTTCAGATGAAACATCTTGGATCACAGCTATTTTTTATATTTCCCCCTGTTAATTAAGCAGCATACGGCGTGGTAAACCGATACACATAGAATGAATAATACGTCCATGATGATCAAAACCCTTGATAACATATTTGGTTGTCGATTCGAACGTTCTAAAGGAAATCTGAATGACCATGTATATTTTAACGTTTAAAATGATATAAATAAAAGAAAACATCTGGCAAATCCGACATGTTTCTTTACCGGTTCAGGATGGCGATCGTATCAACCTGCCATGTTTTAAAAAACAACGGAGAAGGCACTATCACATTCTGATCTCCTATAGTACCCTCCTACATGTGCAGTCCGTGTGAGATATTGCTAAGTATGAGGTGAGTAGTATATATTGAGTAAAAATCTGCGTAATCCGATACCCTTGATCTAATTACCCCAGGGGGACTGTTAGAGGGATCAAATTACGCTCGTAATGTGATATGGGGTATTGATAAAGTATTGTACTAATAATATGATGAAATATGAAACTCGTATTCGAATTATGAGAGCCGATACGACTGGGGGGTATAAATTGTTTGTACTAAACTGTAAACATGAATATTCATAGAATTGACGTCACACATGACCTACAAGTATGGGGGAAAACCGTTTCGGATATAGCCTGACATAATTCACACACTCCCGAGTACTATGTTAAGAAACCTCCTTTTTATGTTTTGTCTTTGACAAATTCGCTAGCATCGACTGTATTTATAACATATATGTCTCCATTTTAACTCGAACAACGCTATACACGTTTAAAGAAGAAATCTGAGTCATCAGCCTGTAACATTAAATGTAGGCCAGTCACCCATGCTAGGCTATATACACACACACACAAGCCTGTTAAATCTAGGCCAGTGACGGGGTCATACAGACGGCTGACTGTGTCGTCAAATGGGGTCAGCAGATGTTGCCAATGGCAGGGTAGCAGCCACTGTAATGCTGAATACATACACGCTAGCAGAAGAAATATAGGTCGGGCTATAACATGCGGTACATAGTCTCGCGAATGGGGTCAATGTTATAGGTTACAAACGCTGTCTGGCCTGACACCATTTAACGTGTATTCGCTTATACGTATATTTTCAAAACATCATGTACGTCGTACAATGTACTTAATAAAGGGCTTATAATTTTAAGTATAAAAAGAAAAACTTACGCTTTTAACCGCTTATTTGTCCAGCATTACACACACAGGGATCCAGTGTCACATATTATATCGTAACAGCCGTCAATGATAAATTTGTGAAAATCTTGTAGTTTGTAATAAAGTGACACATATATCCTCTTGTTTACCAATGTACACGTGTTTTCGCTAGCAATTGAAATGATTTCCGCGTCAGGCACAGAGCCCGGTCATAGAGCATTTGACACATGCCAGTCAGAGTTATTGAGTTATTTCCCCTCACACAGAAAACGTATATTATACTACCACATTAACAGACTCTCACGAGAGCTTTACCATATTTATATTAGTTTATCCGCGCAGTAAAAATTACCTCTTGAAATAAAACATTGTTCCATTACATAACAACAATATCATTTTATTCAAGTTTATAAATACAAAATTCAGGTTAAATTACAACACATATAAGGGAAGTGGGAAGAGGTGCCGACATACTGACTGCGTCACATGACTTCACAGAATAGTCTTCTGGTTAACCTATTCTAAAGCACATACCAAGAATCTAACGATTCGTGATATGTGTTGTATCTCCGGTGGTGTCAGAACTCATAATCAAAGGCCATTTGTATGAAATATTTCAGAATATGAACATCCACAATACTCTGTAAAATGTGAAATTCACATCGTTAAGGAGAGATGTGGTGTACAGATAAATAACATGGGCAGAGTGAAACAAAGCAGTAATAAGCCAGGGTAAGTAATATTATTATACTCCATAATGCCGCAACATGTCATATGCACCGCTTGTTCGACCATAAGACTACGAGTGTATATTGACGCTGTGAGACGGTCAAAATACGTAACAGTTCATAGGTATACGGGTTAAAATGTTCCCGGCTGTGGGTACGTGTCGGTAAGCTCTTGGGATTCTTTGACATCATCCGAAAATGGCTCTACGGTTTCCGGAAGTAATTTCTCGAACGTCTTCTTGCGCATGCTCACGGAAACTTCCCAGGCCTCCGAAGTTGTGAACTCTAATTCTTTTTGCAGATATTGTGTGGTATTTTTGACTTTCTTGTGAACATTGTCCTGGCGCAGTTTGTTCATGACTTTGACTTGTTTCAAATAAAGGTGCGTCAAAGTTTGCGCGATCTCTGGGCGCATGAATTTATAGGCTGCCTGGAAATCCCCTAGTTCTTCCCATTTTTGTTCTATCTTGTCTCTGTGCATGTCGATGGCTTTGTTCACTGCGATGTCCCAAAAGCTGTTGTCATCCTCGGATACGTCTTCCTCATTGTCGTCATCATCGACGTCATCGTTAGTATCATCGCTGGGTGGGTCGCTGGAGACGTCCTCGTCTGCACTGTCGCTGGGTGCATCGCTGGAAACGTCATCTAGTACATCCAAGTCTCTCGAAGACATAGCTCATGAAAAGTGGCCTGTCAGTCCGTTCAGGTGGGTATCGTTCTGTCGAATGACGGCTATCGTGAGTCCAACGAGTGTTTATTCTCAATTATTCGTTCGAACACGTGTTTCTTTTGAGCGATAGCTATACCGTACGCGTCCTCCCAACTTATGTTGGGAGTTTTCAATCCGCAGGCTGTTCGTTCGATATTCATATGAATCGGATCATTGACCAGATATTTCATACCCGCGACTAGTTTTAAGTAGTGTCTTCGTAAACATCGTCGCAGTAGAGGGGCCAATGCATTATGCGCTAATATTTCGGATTTCTTCCTGGAATATCCTTTGCGCTGAAATTCTTTTTCTTTCGCTTCAAGTTTCTTCTCTACTTCTCCGTACATACTGCTTTTAAAGAGCTGTCGCCATACCCCTTTATCGACATATTCTTCTGGAAATCCAGAGGCTGTCCTGGCGCGAATGTTGGCGGTGCGTCTCCTGCGGACTAGGGGTAGGCGTTGATAGTGAGTGTGGGGTTTGTTGTCGCATTGGGGTTTTTACGGGAATGGGTGACCCAGAGTATACGTCTGTTACGTGAAAATTATCGAAAGTTCCGGATGGATATTGAGTGTCTATTGTCTCGGGCACCCGACATACCTGTTGAGTCGATTGATGTGATGGCAAGTGGTACGCGGGTCCGGTATTGGGCGGTTGTGGGCTCTGTCGCTGTACATCGGTCAATAGTTCTGAATCGCGCTCCCCGGGCAATAGGTTTGTCACCAGTCTGCATGCGTCGGGGGTGTGCGGTTTTAAATCTACGAAGAGATACCCGTAGGGGCGAGTCACGGCTCTATGAAAAGTTTGCATGAAATAGGCCACGTTTTGGGGATAAATTCGTCTCCCGAAGACGGGGATTTGATATCTGTCGATGGGGTTGTTGAAAAGAACGAAGTAATGACAGTTTAGCGCGATATCCCTGGACGCCTTACCTTGAGGGAACAGATTCTGGGTCATATAGATGACAGAGAGATTTCTATGATGAGACCCTTTGGTGAATAGGTCCGCTATTTTCGAATTTTCCTTCACCACGCCCATCAGGTCATCGAGTACGATTATATTGACCTGGGCGGAATCAAAGTAATACGGTTCGTCTATGTCATGAGGAATTCCTGGAACGAAGCTCACGTTGCTTAATCTCGTATTCGCGTACGCGCTCTGCCATTGGCTATAGCACCATACAACCCGCGTCGGAGCTGGGGTTGCCACACCTTCCTCTAAGAATTTCATCATCCAGGACGTTTTTCCGCATGAGGACGGACCGCTCACCGTCATCGTATAGGGATGGCTTAATACTCTCGTCTGACATCTCGATCCTTCTTGACGTTCAACTTGTACATTATCTGGACTTCTTTGCGCGGGTTGACATTCGTCTGCGGTATTTTTATGCAGAGAAAGTAAATGTCTACGAAGATTGAACGGGCTGGACAATAACTTTGAACACAAGTGACATGCGTAAGCCATGGCTCTCCTCTTGTGCGACACTCGTCGTATAATGAAGGCTCACATATGTATGTAGTGTTTATATGCAAGAGCTCGGAGATGGGGGATGGGAAAATGGGAGAGCTCAGAGCTCTGGGATGGGCAGGTGGGGAGAGCTCGGAGCTCGTGAATGGTGTAGGAGCTCGGGAGGAAGCTCGGAGGTGTGGCATGGGGCAGTGGGGAGAGCTCTGGAATGCTGCGGTGGGGAGAGCTCGGAGCTCGGGGATGGCGTAGGAGCTCGGAGCTCGGGAGCTCGGGAGCTCGGGAGGGAGGGAGCTCGGAGCTCGGGAGGGAGGAAGGAGCTCGAGCTGGGGAGATAATAACGAGCGCATAAAAGACAACGCTATGATATACATTGACATTATTTATATATACACTACACGGAGTACAAATGCAAATGGTCCTTTTTTGAAGCAATGTCAGCAATTTTCCAAGTTTATGGTTTCATGTTCTTTGGATGTATCGTCCTCTTACGATGCAATGAACACAAATATATATATATACACTCATTGCACTGGTACTCACTCTCCATTATCGTTGAACAAACGTGACCCCGTCTCAGCGTCTATCATATATTCACTTCCGTAATGGATAACGTTCAAGGCTTTGTCGACGTCCTCTACACAGTTCTTCAAAAATCGAAGTATTCTTAAGTTCAGGCTGTAGCAGTTCGGCTAATGCAACGTTGCCAGTCTTCTGTAAAGCTTCTACAAACGCATAAAAGGCCTTCGGACCACGTTTAGGTATCAAGCTCAACAGATGCCGGACTCGTCCGCTCGTTGTTTTCACAACCATGATGTTTTCGTACATTTCCTTCGTTAATATCATATTTTGTCTAAGCAAGTAACATATAGTGGACACACTTGTTATCTGTTTGATGAGAATGACAAGGTTTTTCCGAATCGCTTGTTGGTGGACCTCTTCCATCTTGCTATTAGTGGCGCTTTCGAGTAGTAGGAGAGTATGATACGTTAAGACACCTCATGCTTATATACAATTCCTACGCTGTACACTGCGCATGCGAGACGTATCAACATAGAGGTTGTCAGAGCTAGAAATAAGCATATGTGCCAATGACGGAGAAAACCAGTTTCAAGTTCGAACATGTCTGTGACGTCAGAGGTAAAAATAAGCATATGTGGCAATGCAGGAAAAACCAGTTTCAAGTTCGAACATGTCATTCACGCGTTACAAAGAAGTACAGGGCTTCTCTAAGTTAATATACGGCACTGCGAAACATCGCTTGAGCTTCCACATTCGTTTTACGAGTACACGGAGGTTAGATTTCCACTCCGTCTTCAGGTGATTTTCTCGCCATTCAGGATTCTGGAATTCCGATAACCACGATAAATCCACCACTTCTCCGTCTTTCCCTATGTCTCTCAACCACTCATCTACAGCTTTCTCTTCATCGAGACATTCCACGGCCTTGGCAAAGAAGACCGAAACTCGGTCGCCAATATCTAATCCTGTGTTGTATTTCTCTTCCGTTTGCTCCATAATAGGGATGAGATGCACGGCATATATCATGGATAATCTATTCAACAAGTGTATACGCTGCCCTTCGTCAAAGGGGCCGGGTTGGGTGATGAACTGGACGATGTGATTATTTCCCGTCTCTTCCAATACAGCAATGAATGCCCTGATGGCCCGTGGACCTCTTTTCGATATTTCCTCCAATAAAGCATCACCCCGGTCTTCCGCGGTAAAGATATCATTAACGTAGTTTAACCGGGACTTAGTTAATGTTCTCTTTTGCTTCAATAATTCAAATACTCTTTCTAGATTCTCTATACGCCCGGACATATGCTTTCTATATACACTCAAAGCTACCTTGTACATGACATCCATGATGTATACTGTTTCTACTGGATAAACCTTAAATTACATATATATATAAAGACGTCAGGGAAACCCCAGCATGTTTATTTCCGTATTTGATGTAACATTTTCATGCCTGGACACGTCTGCGTGACGTCAGTCTGTTTTAATATTCATGTATTTGTCTTAGTACAGAACCAAACATTCAAACCCCGCAAACGAGCAGATATGTGACCTTATGCGGTTAGCTACTAAATACGTGCAGGTCCGGACTCGTCTGTGTGACGTCAATCCTATGAATATTCATGTTTACAGTTTAGTACAAAACAATTTATACCCCCCTGTCGTATCGGCTCTCATAATTCGAATACGAGTTTCATATTTCATCATATTATTAGTACAATACTTTCTCAATACCCCATATCACATTACGAGCGTAATTTGATCCCTCTAACAGCCCCCCTGTGGTAATTAGATCAAGGGTATCGGATTACGCGAGATTCTACTCACTATATACTACTAATGTACACTTACTATTCAGTTAATATTCAATGTACACTTACTATATGAAATGTAATGCTAATGCAATTCTCAGAAATAAAATACACATCGTGGACATTCAAATTCTATGAGTATATTTTCCCCTATGTATATTAGTAGATAAAATTAGACACAGAAAATGGTCCCTTCGCGGTGTCGATTTCCGCCAATAGAGATTAGTTGTAAAATTCAACGAGGAAACCCAAAATCCAAGTGTAAGTAGATTCGAACGCGAACAGTAGATTTGAGTGTTTCCGTGAAGTAGCTGAAGCTGTTAGAGTTTTGAGACGGACACTGTGTCCATTATTCATTTTCATCTGATCTGGATGTTGTTTTGCTCATAAACGCATGTTTTGTGGGATACATCGCCTTTGTTCTCCACAACACCATTCCAGGCAGGATCATAATAAATTAGACCGACCGATTTTGACTACATTGATAAATCTCTCTACATTTGTAATTGTTGAATTTATAATAATTGTTGATATTTATAGTACCATACTGCTGGTATTGCCAGTCTTTCAAACGAGAATCGATGGCTGGGTTCGGCTACAGACGAAAATAGGTCATTGAGTAACGTTTCAAGGGCCTCAGTTATGTCCCTTTGGTTAGCTAGAATATCATGGCTCATTTACGGCAAGAAAATTTGACAAAAAGTTCAATGTTCCTGCTTTTTGGTCATTTTAAGACCGTGTATTTCATTGAAATAGCTCTTACGGATTTGAATATGTAAATTTTGTCTACGTTTAAAAGTTTTCCAGAAACGTTGAAGCACTTTTGAAGAGGAGAGCAAGGGTTTCACATTTTTACTACCTAAATCACACTTACCTTGGAGTAATGGTACAAGCATTCTCTTTGAGATGATATATGGATATAGTAGGATTGCGTTAAAGATTATTTGAATATTAATGACAAAAGAGGGGATCCAGTTGTTTATTTCCGAGGCTGATGGTCGAGTATAGAGTGCACCCTGTGTTTGACAACCTCTAACACGTACACCAGCATTTGCGTACACTTCGCCATCCATAAGCTGGCTTGCGAATCGTGTGTTTCCATTATCGCGGAGCGATATCCGGTACTTTACCGGATTCTGTTCGGCCTTCATCCGGCGGAGAACAGGCTCGAGAAATCTGATAAATTACAGGTTTTCATACCACCTCGGAAACAGATATTGCCTGAGCTTACAAAATATATAGGTATGAATAACTTTCGTATCATCCAAGAGGTGTGGTAAATCTGTAATTTTGAACAAGTAGGACATCACATGACTCGAAAACGGCGGGTTACGTTGGGGTTACGTCGGTAGACTTTAGCTGATTGGCTGACGAAGTTACGTGGTATTGATTTCTGGAAATTCCGTCCTGCAGTTGCCGAAAG
The DNA here is from genome assembly GCA_036873755.1 of Hanleya hanleyi. Classification (NCBI taxonomy): domain Eukaryota; kingdom Metazoa; phylum Mollusca; class Polyplacophora; order Lepidopleurida; family Hanleyidae; genus Hanleya; species Hanleya hanleyi. Next base: position 16,741 of record JAVTVY010045000.1, read on the forward strand.
TAGGCTGAACATGAATACACACGATCCCAGGGTCAGTCTTACCGCGTATAGATGACCCAGATGGTTACAGGTTGCTACACCAGTTCATGTTTCCGATATATGGGGTGTCAACATGACAATAGTGTAGGGTATCTCTTAATGTATGTGAAAATATGTTATCAAAGAAATTGATTTTTCCCTTCTGCAAATGTGTTTTGTATAAAATTCGAGACTGGTAAGGGAGCTTCTTGAAATTGGAGTATGCTAGGAACTGGCAACGCATTCCAATCAGAACGGAATGATGCTCCGAATTGGAACTCCCTGGCATACTCCTTGGAACTAGGTGAAGAAAGAGCACAGAGGGAATGGCATATGCCATTCGAATTGAAACTCATCTCCATCCTCATCAGAACACCAAACGGGGCATCGTGTATCCCATTTGGAACACCAGCATATGACATTCCTATCAAAATACTCGTGCCCTAATTTCAAGAAGCTCCCTTGAATTGTGCCGACAGAAGGGACATTGGTGGACTGCTCATATCATTTGATGTTCTTATTGCTATAATGTCGAAGTATTGGGTTCGAGTAAGCGGATTAGAAGATTCTAGTTTAGTCAGATAGGCTTATCTGCTCTCTGTTTCGCTTCACTCAGAAGGTCATATTTTATGGATGGGATCGATGGAGGCTGTATTTAAGTGTATCGGTTTGTCACATTTATCTCCACAGAAATACGTCATTTCAGAAAATATTCTGACGAAGGAATTGTATTAAATCTGAATAGGATGAAAACTGGTCACATGACATTGGCGTTGTCAAAGTTAAATTTAATGTACTGCCGGATAGGTTATTGTTCCACAGTGGTTTTAAGTTAGGTGCTTATCAGCTTTTCAAAAGTCGCTTTCAGGTTGAACCATATTTATAAAATGTTAGGGAACAAAGCCGTGAAATAAGTAATATTTTGACCAAGTGCCCATAAGTATAAGTTGAGTATTGAGAAAGGCAGATATAAACGAATACCAACACCTATCTGCGACAGACTGTGAAACGTGCAACACGAAGGTCATAGAAAAATTCAGTCGGTCATTACAGGTTACTTTTTCTGAGTATTCTTGCATTTAACATTTTTACCCCATGTTGAGGCGTTTACTCTATCTGACGCCCTCAATGCCCATCCGTCAACATCAGATGATGTATATATTTTGAGTTGATCTGTCATCACAGCTTCCGTATCTAATTCCGATTGAGCCGGTGCTAGGTGCCGTGTGATGGTCACTTCATGTTTTCTTCGGTACGACAAAAAATGGAGAGCTGAAACTCCTTGACTTTATAGTTTATCATATTGGGGTCATTTTAAGCCTATTTGCATAACCCCGCCGAGCAGAGGATCATGGGTAAATTCAAGATGGCGGCCACGTGAGGCACCAGAAAAGTGATGTTTTTGTCATAGTTCTTCAAAATTTCGCTTTTCCGCGACGAAAGTGGGCAAAAACTATTTCATTTCACACCACATGAATATTTACTAATTTATCGTGCAGTTTTTGCCGAGAAATTGCATAAATAAAAAATTCGGAAAATCCGACCGAAAAATCGACCAAAAATGCCGTTTTCGGAAATGACGCCACTGTGACGTCATCAAAGCGGCCAAGTTGGATTTATTTACATTTTCTGGTAGATCTTGACCCATGGGTATAGTGTGCTAAATTTCAGCTCCCTAGCTCTAGGGGTAAGAAAAATAATTAGGGGAGGGGCCATTTCGCCCCCCCCCCCCCCTCCCAGGCCAGGATACGTCCGAAAAAGCCATGGCCAGATAGAGTTATGGCGTAGGACTGATAAAGACGTCACTTACATAGCCTGGTGGTGATGGAGGTATAAAACGACGTGTGTTGGTTATCTTTCGCGCCCATTTACTCACCCTTGAATCTTACTCCAGAGGTGACTCGCACCTCTCAAGTTGTCTACCATTACTCAATACGAGCGGATCGGGAGTGGGTTCAGTCGAGCTCGAACCAAACTCCAGGTCAGCTGGAAATTGAGCTCGGTACCCCGCTTCCGTTTCCTAAATCCACATCACCAAAACCTGCAACACTGAAGTCCCAGTCCCAATACTCAACACTCCGATTATTATCGTCCCAATACTCGAGTGTTCAATAGTCCGATGCCGTCATTTTCATCTGACGACGATACAGCTCACCAATCTCCAGTGTACGAGTTGTCACAGCGAAACGGCTCTCCAATTACCAATATACGAGTTGTCAGAGCATTTCCATCATAGCTCTCTAGATTTGTATCTAATGCCGCTTATGCCGGTGCTAGGGGCCGTGTGGTCATGTCATCCAAGTTGCCACATGAACAGGTACAATAAAAGCGTACCTGAGATACAACACATATCAAGAATCGCGAGATTCTGCTGGTGGACGTTTCGTCCCCGAGGCCCGCCCCCTGTACACACCTTTTGGTCTTTGATATATGTTTAGTCAGGGCTGTTAGGGATTTTTTGGTTCACATTCTTCCAAAAGCACTAAATTTGGTCCATACGTCGCCCATATCATACTATTTCGATTTTTGACGGGCGCCAAGACGGGCGCCCCCTGGGGCCGCCATATTGGCGAAATTCAATATGGTCGCCACCCGAGTCAGAGGGTAATCGTAGTTAAATAACTAAAAGGGCTAGAAATATGAATGATAGCACTTTTTAGTGGTTCTGGGGGTCAGGGAATCTGATTGTGATCTTATTTCAACGATTTGAGGTGAAGGTCACACTTTAAGGTCACCATAAATGTCATTTTGGGGACAAATTCGCCATTATCAGTGGTTTTGGGTCAGGATATATAAACTGCCTCATTCTACTGGTTTCCGGGGTTGAGTAACCCGAATCGGGCCTTATTGTGGCGATTCAGGGCAATATTTCATTTGAGAGTCGCGATAGAGGTCATCCGAACCAGAGGTGAGTTGTAGGTAAAACACCAAAAGATCACAAATAATACCATAGGGGTTTGTGGCATTCGGAGAATCCGATTCTGATCTTATTTTGAGGTCACCCCATTTTGGGGTCAAAGGTCAAAGATCAGCAGTTACCACTAAGAACAATCGAACGCAGATTATTCAGGAACAAGTTTCATTAAAATACTTCGGAGATGACATCTGCTGACAAAATGCTATAACTATGCTGCTATGGCGCTGTGTGTATTTAAATGTTCGAAATACAACACAAAGACCGCTTTAGCAACAATATACCAATGATTATTAATACCTATACCTTCTGGCTTGCGCTCTCAAGAAACTGTGAAGTCGGGTCGCACCCAGTAAGGCTGTGGAAGAGGGGTAGTGCCAAGGATTTGACGGACCGAGATCGGAACAAATGGTATGGACTGGAATGTCACAATATTTTTTTCCAGTACCGAAGCCCACCAAGAGTTCCGATAGACCGAGGGTCTTCAAAGACCGGATATCGCTGTCCATCGTGCGAAAATAGGCTGTTGTATGACCCTCCCCCGTGGCATGTACTAGATGCAGGAGGACCCTGGTGTCCGCCTCTGAATGGTTACACAGTTGAAGTATTGTGAGGTCGCAACGCCTGTTGAAGAACACGGACTCAAAACGGGTACACAGGAGGAGCTTTCCACCCATGTCAGTCTTGAAGATCTGTGTGCTGATGAATGAGAACGGCTCCTTTTTGTTCTCATTTTTTTAAGAAGCCGCTGATCCATTCATACATCAGGATTTTAGGGGTACCGGAAAAAGTATTGTGGCATTCCAGTCCAAACCATCTGTTCCGATCTTGTTCCGTCAAAGTCCTTGGCACTAGCCCTCGTTCACAGCTTAACGGTGTGCAAGACGACTCAATTTCTTGGGTGTGGCAAAAAGACCGCCTGGACAGTCTGTACAAGCATATCGGACCTCACCGACACACTAGTAGCTCTCACACACGATCCTGACACTCTCGAGTCCGTGCATATGGAGCTTATAGAACGCTTCATCGTACTAATGTACAGCAAGGTAAGTGGTGCAGCCGGTGTCAATGAGGCCAAGCCTCACCTCTTCACCACTGCAACCAGATCGCTGGAGAACATCCCATCTCCCAAGCCGCGCTGTTGCAGCAATTGAAGCGAGCGCTACTGCAAGCGAGTTTCTACTGGAGTCAGGTCACTTCACTCCAGCAGGAAATCCCTGATTTCAGTGAGTGGAGCTGGCACAAAGATTGCACCAGTACATGGCAACCGCTATGGACCACTCTCAGCGACACTTCTATGACATATGCCATTCTCATGCACTGCGGCTGACTCAAGGCATGCACGGGAAGGTGCAAATGCAAAATCAAAATCAGATTCCCCAACACCAAAAACCACTAAAAAGTTGTATTATTCATGATTCTAGCCATTTTGTTTTTTTTAATACGATTGACCTCTAATCCGGGTGATGGGCATATTGAATTTCGCCAATATGGCGGCCCCCGAGGGCGACTAGCTTGGCGCCCGTCAAAAATCGAAACGGTATTGTATGGGCGACATATGGGCCAAATTTGGTGCTTTTGGAA
>JAVTVY010045001.1:0-21706 GCA_036873755.1 Hanleya hanleyi
TCAGATGGTCAGGATAATTACCCTTTACCAGGTGTCCCTAGCTATTTCTAGTCAGATGGTCAGGAATATTACCCTTGACCAGGTGCCCCTGTTTGCAAGTCAGATTGTTAGGATAATTACCTTTTCCAGGTGTCTCTAGCTGTTTGTAGTCAGATGGTCAGGAATATTACCCTTGACCAGGTGTTCTGTTTGCAGTCAGATGGTCAGGATAATTACCCTTTACCAGGTGTCCCTAGCTGTTTGTAGTCAGATGGTCAGGAATATTACCCTTGACCAGGTGTCCTGTTTGCAGTCAGATGGTCAGGAATACGTACCGCGCAGGTGTCCCTAGCTGTTTGTAGTCAGATGGTCAGGAATGTTACCCTTGACCAGGTGTGTCACGTTTGCAGTCAGATTGTCAGGATAATTACCCTTTACCAAGTGTCTCTAGCTGTTTGTAGTCAGATGGTCAGGAATATTACCCTTGACCAGGTGTTCTGTTTGCAGTCAGATGGTCAGGATAATTACCCTTTACCAGGTGTCCCTAGCTGTTTGTAGTCAGATGGTCAGGAATATTACCCTTGACCAGGTGTCCTGTTTGCAGTCAGATTGTCAGGATAATTACCCGTTACCAGGTGTCTCTAGCTGTTTGTAGTCAGATGGTCAGGAATATTACCCTTGACCAGGTGTTCTGTTTGCAGTCAGATGGTCAGGATAATTACCCTTTACCAGGTGTCCCTAGCTGTTTGTAGTCAGATGGTCAGGAATATTACCCTTGACCAGGTGTCCTGTTTGCAGTCAGATTGTCAGGATAATTACCCTTTACCAGGTGTCCCTAGCTGTTTGTAGTCAGATGGTCAGGAATATTACCCTTGACCAGGTGTCCTGTTTGCAGTCAGATTGTCAGGATAATTACCCTTTACCAGGTGTCCCTAGCTGTTTGTAGTCAGATGATCAGGAATATTACCCTTGACCAGGTGTCCTGTTTGCAGTCAGATTGTCAGGATAATTACCCTTTACCAGGTGTCTCTAGCTGTTTGTAGTCAGATGGTCAGGAATATTACCCTTGACCAGGTGTTCTGTTTGCAGTCAGATGGTCAGGATAATTACCCTTTACCAGGTGTCTCTAGCTGTTTGTAGTCAGATGGTCAGGAATATTACCCTTGATCAGGTGTCCTGTTTGCAGTCAGATTGTCAGGATAATTACCCTTTACCAGGTGTCTCTAGCTGTTTGTAGTCAGATGGTCAGGAATATTACCCTTGACCAGGTGTCCTGTTTGCAGTCAGATTGTCAGGATAATTACCCTTTACCAGGTGTCTCTAGCTGTTTGTAGTCAGATGGTCAGGAATATTACCCTTGATCAGGTGTCCTGTTTGCAGTCAGATGGTCAGGATAATTTCCCCTTGCCACCTAACCATACCAAGGAGGCCTTAGCTTAATATTTGTCAGAAGAGTTAAACATAATTTGATAATCAGACAAGTACATATGGTAGTTCCTGGATGATTTCATCATTGAATGAAACAAAATTTCCAACCAGGGTCATAGAATTCAACATTATACAGCGAAGTTTGCCATGAAGAGATGCATATACTCGCTCTTTTGAGACGAATTTACCAGCTGAAAGCTGAAGGCCGATTGAATTGTCAGTCTGGTAACCACCAACAAACAATCCTCTATGTGGCCTCTGTTACCACCAAATGCTTGGCAACTCTTACAGGCTCTCGTTGCATCAGTAGAAATTACTATAACGGAGAATAACTCATTTGTTTAATTGTTCATGAGGTGACCACACCAACCAACATTAAAATTTCGAAACAAAATTGTCCTGGTGTGCAATCATGAGTCATGCTTCATTTTTGGATGGATGCCCAGAATGGCGCGACAACACATCCCCTATTACCGACTCAAGCGCTATTCAATTCATGGGTCGAAGGGGAGGGCTGATACCATAGCTCTGTTAACTTGAAATCCTGCATGTGAGATGTAAGCGACGCCAGACCTATTACACCTGATGCCACCACACTTTGACTAATGTGTGAATATTGTAGAAGATTACAAAAGCGCTTCAAGGTTTGCCCAAATAGCAGCCTGAAATTAGGTGCCGTGAGTGATAGATGAAGGGAGGGGTATAATTTTGAATTCTTGGGGCAAGAGGCCTTATATGTTTTAACAAATCTGCGTTACCGATATGCGAATCAGTACATGTTTACGATCAAAGAAATTGCATGTTGTTTGAGATAAAAAAAATGTTCCATATAGGAATAAATAAACGATTAACCAAATTTCTGAAGACCTCTCATGGCCACCATTTCAAATCCATGTGTGAACCGTTACACCTAGGAGTATGTGAAGTTCACTGCAATGCAAATAAGGGATAAGTTCCTAATGGAGGAAGAGTCATACCAGAAGCTGTCCCCCCTCCCACTAGTCCTGGTAGGTTTAATGTCAGCAGCTAGAGGCTGTCCTAGCTTATTATTTTAGGTTTTATGTATGGTTCAATGAACCATATGTGCTGCGACCTGTGCTATTAATGTTGCAGAATGAATCACCCTCATATTCCCTGGTGGATCAGTAAATACAATATTTAGTGGATATATGACAGCCATATTGGAAAATGAACGAAAATACACGACTATTAGATCTCTTGATGCGTTAATTCCCAGAAAATGTCTCAGCCATTCTATCCCAACAATATCACGAATTAAGGAGATGTCTGGTGAAATGCAAATGCACAAATACAGCTTGGCATACGCCATTTTCAGAATCAGCAGGTCCAAATTTTGTAAAAGAAGAAAAAAACAAAACATTATACCACATTCTACCCACAAATGCCTTAATACCTACTTTCCAGAGCTCTTTTCCGGTTTTGGGACTAGTAAAAAGAACAGATTTCCGACCCTGTTAGCACAGGTACATGCTCAGATGAAGCCGGCGTTCACTTCGGGAGTGTCACTTCAATGGCCATAACGATATCTTATAATGCCTTGCTGTTTGATATGCATACGCGTAGTGAATGATACCGAAAATACATATATTACATATGGCTGCCCCTTTGAATATCTCACGATTCCAATCTAATGGATAAGGATCCACAATGACTCAAGTGTGTTCAGATATAAAGGAAGCTCGCCTTGTTTAACAGTTAGAAATCGCCTTGTTAAACAGTTACAATTAGTAGTTATATGTATGGGCAACCTTGACTACTTCAGAGTATGTTTTGGATGAAATTTACGGGGTGCCATATTGAATTTTCCCATGATCATTTGTACCAGTGATTATGCAGATATTTTCAAAATGAGCCCACTTGAATAAACTGTCAAGTGTTAAAGATTGAGCCAGCTTCAATCTTCAATTTACTAAGCTTTCACGAAAAGTTTGATAAAATATTCCGATTTGAACCCACGTGACCTATTTGGCCTAAAAATGACCTTTAAGGTCAAAAGCGAGAATGTCATCCGGTCACATCTCATTCCCCACAACATGTAGTGTTGATTAAGCGTGGATAATTGCTTTTAACACGCGATGCCATCAAAAGTGTTTTTTCATCTCTTGGCTGGCCTACTATAGAGTATCTGATGAAGAAGACTGATTCTGCCCACTTTTTCAGCGTGGAATAAATGCTCACACACGTCTTCTAACTCGATAAACATAAGAGGGGTGAACAGAGAAGTTTTTCATTTTTGTACGATATGCTTTCAAGAAGACCAAACAAAACCTAGATATGCTGATTGTTTCCCCATCTGTCCACACCACTCCAGTTGACTAGTTAGAAAATGTGATGGGCTAAAAGCATTGAACCCAGATGCTCATTGTTTTTATCCAGAGTGGGCAAAGTCAAAAGCAGACAATATTAATGTACTTATCTGGGGGTTAGCAGAAAAAAAGTGCAATTAGATTTATTTGATAATACAAAGAAGATCATACCCGTTGCCATGTCAGATAACTTGAAGGCTTTTTGCCGCAAACATATTGATTGTTTGATTTGTGATTTGGCAGTCGGGGCAGAGAATAAGAGTAAACAGTCATAGAAATGCACGACCTGATAGCGGCCTCAGGAAAACCAAATTATTTTGGATGTAAACTTCCTGTTATCTCAAAACTAAGAATCTCATTTCTCAGCGAGTCCCTAGATAATTATTCAGATAAGATTATTTGTTAATTTTTAGCTCGCCGTATACGAAGTAGGCGAGGTATTGGGAGAGAGAGGGGGAAAGTGGCGGTGTTGGTGTCGGTGTTGGTGTTGGTGTCCGGTTAAGTTTTTATGTTTAGGCTGGACTCTGAAAGTTTTCTGGGTTACTGTTTTTTGTTTAGGCTGGACTTACAATAATTTTGACTTCTTTTGGACTTCTGATAGTCCAGGAGCTTACATCATGCTACACTTATTCAACCCATCCACTACCCTCGGGGAGCATGTCCCCACCCCTTGAGCACCAAGCCCCACCCCATATCTCCTAAAGTAAGCTTTGCCCGACCCCATACCCTCATATAGTTTGGGAGCTCAGATCATCCTGTACACTTAATATTCAACCCATCCAATTTACTAATAGTTTGGTGACATTATTTTATTTCAGAAGTACAATATCAAAATAACCGGCGGGGGAATCCCGAAGTACCGAAACCCTGTTAGATTTTAATTTCATGTCGCCTTAAATGAAGGACGCCATTTCCTTAAATTTTGCTATGAAATTCTGGTTGACCCTAAAGCTTTTGCACAACCATATATGTGTCCACACATATAACTTACTATATTAATTAAAACTGAGTTTGAATCAGTTTGTGATGTCTCAGTCCACATTATTATGGAGCATTACAGTATGATTGGACACAGTTGTCATTGTATTCTTTTATTTGCATACAAATGTGAGGGTTTACCGCAGTGCTCACTGCTGGTGTCCCATTGCATACTGGAAATGATAGCTTTACTCCAACTATTGCATTGTTATTAGCTTTGTTTGTTCACATATCACACAAAGTTATGCCAAGAACGTGCTCCAAATTGCACACCTATTGTTTCTAACTATACATGTATTCATCAGATCTATGCAATGGAATGTGTAAGCTTACTTTCGAAAAAAAAAAAGTAATCTTTATTTGAAGTTTTATAATATAGTTCCTCCTTCAATCCAACCTCAACGTCACTGATATAGAAATCATATTTCTTAATAAATGTATTGTTATTTTAAACGATGTGCATTGCCAATGATGTGCAACCTCAAATGATGTGCCACCCTGAAGGGCTCGATCTTTTTGCGAAGCTGCATGTTTATTTAGGCTGGACTTCTTTTGGAGTCTGAAAGTTTTCTGGGTTAATGTTTTTTGTTTAGGCTGGAAGACTAATTTTGATTTCTTTTGGAAAAAAAGGTAATCTTTATTTCAAGTTTTATAATATAGTCCATCTTTCAATCCAACTTCAACATCAGGGACAAAGAAGTCAAATTTTTATAACAATATGTATTGTCATTGCCAGTGATGTGCAACCTGAAGGGCTCAAGCTTTATGCAAGGTTGCATGTTATTGACAAAACCCAAAACGGCGAGCTGCCGGGTTACACATAACCCTTTTCCTCCCCCAAACACTGTGGCCAAAAAACCACTCCGGCGCGATTGATCACCCTGAAGATACATGTATTTACAAGTACCAAGGAAGGAGATAGAATACGGAGCGATAGTAGGACCGGCCATCACAAATCCATTTCTCGCTAGCCAAATGTACTTGTCTCCCCTTATTCTGTACCAAAAACAGACTCGTCAGAGAGGAGAGTTATTTTGGTCCTCGGCTTTCCTCATGGTTATGCGGCTGCCATAAATGATTTTATATCAAAGGATATTTATTTAGTAGCCATTGTGAAAGAGAAGGGTAGGTGTTGTCTGTTGTTCAAACGTGATTTAAGACAATGCTTATATATGGGCAGATCCCATTGGACCCTGGAGACGTGAATAAAGTGGGATTCCATTGGAAAGATCATCTTTTTATGGACGCTGTGCTCTCCATGGCCCATTATTTTTGAGGAATGCAGAGTTATACTTGGACATTCCCCTCTAATTAAGCATAGCCTTGTACTACCCCACAATGCAAGTGCCTAGCTGGGAATCACTGAAGCATGAGAACCAGCATGTCATTTTGTCATGTGCATTTCATCCTGATTGTGTTTTAATAGTTTTCAAATACTCACAGCTAAAGGTCACAACATGTGTATGTATGTATGATTGACAGCAAACTATAAATTGGACAAATCACAATTATACCTCTGTGTATTTGTAGTTCCCTCACAGTGGACTCCTGAACCATCCTCAGATGTCCAGATTAAGTGAAAGGTGAGTATTCCTGCAAAAGATTGACCAAAGCTGTGTGGAAAAATATAACGTTAAATACATGATGGTGATATCCCACTTGTACATGTATTTAACGATTGTATAATTTTAACAATGGTTCAAAAATGGTTTATTCATAAAACTTGAGCTAAAAAATCATGCCTAACTCTGTAAAATATGATAAGCTTACCTGTATACGGGCTATTTTTATGAAATTGTACAAATAACGGTAAAGACTTTCTTTTTTTTACATTTTGTTCATTTTACATTTTAAAGCCAGAGATTTGCTGGAAATGCCAGATCTATGATTAAACATTTTATAGCTTTTCTCTGTTGTAAAATCTCTATTTTGGCAAAGATACATGTAAGTGCTTTAAAAGATTAAATTTTCAAATCTGAAAATGAATTTGTCTTGACCGTTATCGATGCAAATGTAGTTTGAAGGTTAATAATTTCTAAACAACACAGTACTCAATAAAAAGATAATCTTCCTGTCGGATACTATTTTGTAAAATATATGAGAATATAAGGTCCTGCTCATTTCACCTATCTTGACATGTGAAAAATATAACAAAAAGATTGGATTTATTCAACTGTCTTTACTGTTATCAGGAAAGTTTTTTGAGAAATTTCTCCAAGAAATGTCCTATAAAGGCACCACTGTCAATGTTAAAAGTACCAGGGTGTGGGCAGCCAAGGTCTCTGTCACACTTATTGTCTGTGTTAGTGAAGTATGTCATTTAAGTGACTCATGATTGTTATGAAACAAAGCACAAGAAATTTAAAAGTTTATATCAAGAAAACTTCACCATGAAAGACACAGATAGAATTTATTTTGCATATTTATGTCCGAGGGCTAAACACAATACAATACAAACATATAGAGACACAAGTACACATATTGAATCACACTAATCCAGTACAGCCTAGCTGCCTCATGCTGACATACATTTATAAACCTATTTTTACCGTTATGCAGACTACGGTGAAGACAGGAATATAACGGTAAGGACCAAAAAATTTCTTTGAGAAAATTGAAGTGACATACTGATCATACTTTTTTCTTGGAACTTGAAAAACAGCAAAAGAATGTTTAGCAAAAGGCAGTTTGACTTACATTAAGAAAATAAAACTAACTGGCTAGTAAAAGAAAACAGTCTTGAATTCAATATCTTTACTGTTGCAAATATGTCTTTTCTATTATGTCTTTAACATCACCTGATAATAACATGGGCTAGAATGGGTAAAAACTTTTCTAGCCATTTTTTGGGGGTTAGGTAGAGTGAATCTAGCTTGATTGACAGGAAAACAGTCATTGTGACCTACAAGGTCAGGAATAAGTTCATTTTGGTAGCCAAACTGCGCAAATTAAATTTTTGATTTGTCGTTACCGTTATTTGTACGTTTTCATGAAAATGGCTTCAAGAGTATAACTGAGACTACTATCAAGGGCAAATTTGGGGCCATTTTGGGGGTATATAATTGCAAAACAGAAACTACTTTCCCAAACTCTAATTAGTCCAGGCCTGGCATATGAGACAAGTGATAAATTAGATACCGAATCAGGCTATCCAGACTGGGCGGGAGAGGTCACTGGAGCGTCGTGTGATAATTTCATATTCAATTAGTTTTCGTATTCAAATATTCCACAAAACCAACATATATGCTCAACATACATGTATATCTTCCTAAATCCTAACCTGCTACTCGACAGACCAGTGCAACAGGGGTCAGGACAAAAGCTCTAATGCACCAAACCATTGTATAACTTTTAATTTTTGATTCATTACCTCAAATTTTATGAACATCAAATAGTCATTTTCCTGTGAAGTAGGCTACCATCTGCAAATTGTCCGGTAGTCTGTGAGAGAGAGTGAGTCCATCCGAATCCTTTTGTCGGCAAAATAAGTAGAACCATTGACATTGGAACCTTGATTTTTTGCTTGAAGGTGCATTAGGGGAGTCGGGACTGTTACCAGCAAGTTCTGAGCTGGCCTGCTTTTGATGAAAATTTGTGGTGATTTTTGATGAAAATTACTGGTGATTTTGACTTGGGCTGTGCCTATCTTAATATAGGCAGGATTTCAACTTGGGATGGAGGGATTTCCAAGAGCTCAGTGCACGTCGGAGTCCTAATGCAGGGGTTGAAATGTTCATGAAATACCTGCAGGACATTCGTCAAGAATTGTCCTGTACATAATTAAAATACATGTAAACTGACTGAAACCTGCAGGACAGTGCCAATTTTCTGCCGGACATGTCCTGCAAATAGATAGCAATTTCGACCCCTGTAATGCCTTACCCTACTTCGTAGGTCCTGTCGACGTTAGTCACACTGCTCATGTTAGGACTTCTGTTTACATAATTGAATCAGTTCGCAGATCAATTTATGGCCTCCAAAAAATTTATGGTCTTATTCGGTGTAGGCCCAACATATGTAGAGTTTAAACTTCAGAAAATTTGGATTCAGGCATTGTCTGTTGTGTCATTCAAATAGAAACAAAACAACTCAATTTGATCGATTGTACTTAAATGTCATAAAATGTATTCCCTATGTTCAGCAGAACAGTTCATGGACATCAATGAAGACCCCATCCTCCCGATGAAGAGGGTCAGATTATTAAAAGAATAACTTGCATGAACTTGACCTTTGACCTTTTGACCAACACAAAAAAGGTGGTTCTTTGCCCCTATACCCAATGGTTTGTGTCTCAAATCTTCACCTGTTATCACTTAAATGCCAATATCCTCCATTTGGAGATCTCCTGCAAACAAAATTATCTCCCTTGATCGCTGCGTCGATTGTCCGCCAGGTGGCGTGCTCTCCGCGCATGTCCATCACTCTTTTTCCTTTGCAGTCTTGGTGACAAGACCTGTTTTGAAAGAGCTCCTGTAAACAGTAACTTTTGGATTGTTATAGACGCACTCTAGGGTTATTTTTTTCTCCCGTGAGTTCATTATGAACCAACGTAGTCGCCCAGCTATAAAGATTTATAAGGAACGAATCATGTCGTCAGTTTTAACCAGTTAAAGACTTGCATTTTCTTTGTTTTCAAGTGCAGGGCACAGGTGTGTTTACAGTCAAGTGACATGCCGTGAATTCATGTGCAGACTGGGACGACGTGACCTGGCATAGCTATCCTATGGCGACGCAGTCAACTCTGGAGAGCGGCCACTGACCTGGCAAGATGTCCAGCTGAGAAGCAAGCTACTCAGGCCCTCTTGAACGACTTGGCTGTAAACGAAGTTTTCCTACCAGCAACTTATCGTTGAACGATACTGTTGCCAGTGGAATCTTCACAACAGTCCCGTGAAACAGTACAGATCACGGACACAGGATCACAGCTCCACGGCGAAGAGCAGTACCCTGGAGCTACATTTCAAGACGGTGAACAAGAGCACGGCCTAGTTCAAGTTCACCGGAGAAGATGAGTTACGGACTCTATACTGGAGCCGTTACAACCACGGATCTGGGCAGACCTCGGATTACAGTTCCCGTTCATCCAAGCCTCCGCAACTCAAGAAAGACAAGTCTTCCAGCCGGGACCTGGTGAAGAACCGGGACCCGGCAAAGAGCCGTACCCTGGGCCTTCAAGCGGGAACGGTGGACAAGTCTACAGTCCGGAGCACAGACCGGGACTACCAAGGACCTCGACACCACAGAGCGCCGGGACTCCGACTGCAGAGCACCTCGGACCCGACCATCAGAGAGAGAGAGGTTACTTCCAGAGGCGGTACTACGGCCCGGAGCCGTACCGCGGAACGGAGAACGACACGGACCTATGAAGTTCGGACTTATCCAGTACGCCGAGAGTCTACGTCTCACCGGGAGTCCACACCTACAGGCCACGGACTTTAGATCAGCATTCGGGACCATGGCTCTGAGAGATCACGGCCCAATGCAGAACTCCGAGACGCCGTCAAGCCAAGAGCCTACAGGGACTACCGGGATACCGAGAGAATAGGCAAAGTGCAGACCAGTCAAGCCCAAGCCACGGCGACACGGTTTACTTCTACTGCACCGGCTAGAGTGCTGACACAGACTCTACTAGACAGCCCCGTCACAGACACGGATCAAAGCGAGTCCTCGGATACCAACTCCCGTTCATCCAAGTCCCCAAAGAACCGCCGTACCCCGGAGACACAGACGGACACGGCAAAGAAGGCAGTCCGAGAATCAAGATCACGGACTCCACCACTACAGCGGGACCCCGGCTCAAGCACAGCTCACCGGTTCCACGGCACGGAGTCACGGCCCTATACGGGACGCCGGGAGTCGGACAAGCCAAAGGCCTACAGGGACCGGGATTCCAAGGAATCACGGCCCTATCCAGAGAGCCGTACCACGGAACGGGAGACATCACGGCCCTATCCAGAGAGCCGTACCACGGAACGGGAGACCTCACGGACCTATCCAGACCGCCGTGACTCCGATACCGGAGCACCGCGGGAGGAAACTACAGCCCGGAGCCGTACCACGGACCCGGAGCCGTACCACGGAGCGGGATACCACACGGACCTATCCAGCGCGCCGAGAGTCTACATCTGAGAAGTCACGGACTCAAGCAGAACGGACTTATACAGATCACCGAGACTCCACATCCAAGGAGTCACGGACTTATGAGGAACGGACTCAGCCAGAACGCCGTGAGCCGGCCTCTACTCCAGCTTGGACCCGTACAACGGAGCCACACCTCGGTACTACGGCAAGCAGATCTCGTAAACGAAGTCGCACACCGTTACAATGCCGAGATTCCTATCCTGTACATCATCATCGGGAGAGGGACCGTCCTAGACGTCGGACCCCTTCACCTAGTCCAGCCTACCGGAGTCGGTACCATAGGGACCATACCCCGGAGCGACCTTACAACAGACGAGGGAGAAGCCGTTCACCGGTTTCTCGTCAACAAGCATTGATGGTGAGGAGCGGACGTCTACCCACCATCACCGTAGCCCGGAGCATCGGGATAAAACAGAAATCCAGAGATGAACAGGGACTCGTAGATCACCATTCTGGACCTGGCCCCAAGGAACAGACTTCTGCTCCAGGGGTACCTTCCAAGGCAAGCCTGGTCAAGAAGCACAGTCATCTCCAGGCTTCACAGCCCCTTACCAGGGTAGAGTTCCTTCATCGGAGACCCGTGAGATGACACGACCCATTCTTCTAGCAACGGTGGGAGGCCCGTTGGCCGAGTGATTTAGATCCCCGACATACAGTGCTGGCAATTAGATGCCTGACTCTGGGGTCGCTGGTTCGAATCCTGCATGGGATTCGACCAGACTCAGACTCGGACTATGAGGATCACGCACGACGTTCCACTTCCTTGGCATCCTCATCTCATACAGATTCACCTCCTACGTCAGGCGGAGGTAGAAGAATAAGACATGCTACCCTTCAAAGTCAGGATAGCGGCGGTACACACGCTGACTCCAGAGATGCCCAGACCGGTGGTCGGCGATGACAAGCAGCCTGATGACCCCGCCGGGAACGGAGAAAACTTACTACGGCACCTCTTTACGGTTTAAACAAACCTTCTGAGGAGGAAGCTGCGCCAACCTGCGCACCATCTCCAGCATCAGCCAACCTATACGACGCACTGGATCGACAATTGGAGACTTCGTCATCTCTCCAGAAGCCCGGTCCTTACAAGGCTTACACTCTTCACGGAGACAATCCACCGTTCAGGGCCCGAAGTCTGAACCGGATCTTGACAGACTGTTGAACTTCACGAGGACACCAGCGGGGGTACTTCAACAGAAGCAAGCCTGTGCTGTGGAAGATATGATGCTGACACAACACAGAATTACATCATACTCTGATTGGTTCCTGACGGCTATTTCCAAGGTGATTCAGGATGCAGACGTGAAGCATAAGAAGGATCCTTGACCTTTTCACGGCCCAAGATGGAATTCTTCGGCGCCTTATCGACTCTAACAGAGGAGGTCGCCACGGAGGTTTCTCCTGTCAGAACTCGGACAACCCAAGCTAGATGCTCAGAGTGGTGTTCGCCCTTACAAGAAAGGACAGTTCCAAGGTAAAGAGGGAATCTTCCGACCGGGACAGGGGCAACCTCGTCAGTCAGAATTGATGGTTCTCAAGCTTCACCTTCAAACCACTAGTCATCCTTTCATCCTTCCCAAGCTTCGAGTCTTCACTCACCTGATTGTAGAACGGTCGACCCTGATGATATAGAAGATCAGCGTCACCCTTTGTCAAGTTTTCGTCGAAGAAGTCAGTCCTTACGTGAGGTCTACTCCAAGTCCCGACACTTCATCTGACGATCATCCTCAGTCTTCTAAGAGCCGGATCCTACTCCTCATCGGATAATCTAGGACTCCACCTACAACCGACATCATGATCAGGGGAATCTATTTCGGGAGAAACGGCTAGTCGGCTTTGACTTAACCCATTTTTCTTTGGGGTGAGACATCCAGTCTACAGTGGGCAAGCCTAGTTTCACATTGAGGTCCCTTCCAAGGCCAAGTAAACACGGACCCGGACACTGGAATAGGACACGAGGATAAAGTCATCTCTAATCCGGAATGCGAATTAGGACTCCAGAACAGAACCTGGGACTCCAGCATTCATCGGGATGACAGTAGAGACCGGACCAGACGACGGAGCCGGACACTTACTGAGCATATTCGACTCTACAGGAGTTGGACTCCGACTCCCGATTGTCGTCAGTTTTCGACGTTTCCAGAGGCCTTTTTCGAGTTTCGCCTCGATGATCATGGTGGTCGAGGGATATTTCCAGGGACCCCACGGATTATGTAGTACGGCTACATTCAAGCGGCAAGCAGGTTTCCGGCATATGGAACCTGCACCGAGAACCAGACCATCAACACCATGACCCAGAGGTCCGTTGGATGGAACTACAGTCTACTACTCACCCGGGACCTAGCACAGTTTTGGCTAGCTCCAGGTACTCCTCATTACAGTTTCTCAACTACAACTGCTCCTGAGGGCAAGAACAAGCAATCTAAGGATGCTCGTCCCGGAACATCTTCACCCCCTTCCAGAGTGGCGATGCTGGATTCAGTTTCAACCGAGCACATAGAAGTTCACATTCACCGATGCGGAATTCATAGCTTAGAGGGGTCCATTAGTCCGGCAACAGATAGCCGACACATCACATGGATACCACGATAGACAAGCAACGCATCATCTTCCTTTGGGATATCTACGCTAAGAAGGCGGTCCCCCTTGGAGGTTGCGGTTGTACAACACATCAGCATTGATTACGAACGTTCAGTACGGTCGTCAGTTGCGTCAAGTTTGGGGGGGAGCAAGATTCCAGTCACTGTCTTCTAGAAACATCGACACTGGTCCTAGCAGCACGGTATCAGCAATACCATGTCACAACACCATGTATTTCACATCACTTCAGGGTTCCCGCCGACAGCTTCCTCCAAGTCCTACAGGGTACTACAACCGGAAGATCGCTTTTCCACGGAGGCACCGGGACCCGCAACGGCCGAATCCCCACGTCTGCTACGGTCCAGATTTTCCTTGCAGACCAGGGTTTTTCTCCAGGACCAATTGTACAGACAATGACAGCAGCAAGCTACTATTTACTGTACAGTCGCATCAAGCCCGGAGAATGTACTATAGTAGAGGACCTGTGGCCAACACTGTTTCTGTTCCAGCAACAGCTGGTTTTTTCCTTCTGCATCTGTATCAGGACAGGGAATCTCAGTCAAGCAGTACACAGGGGTATCACTCAGCATCATCCAGGGTTGTCAAGTTCACCCACGGAATCGACTACATTCCAGCATTTTGGCTTTCCATGGTCTTCACCTTACAGTCTCGCCGAACACATCAATTACCACCCAAGGAGACCTGGATGTGGTACTAGGGCATTCTTACGCCTGCCATTCAAACCAGTTCTACCAACTGTAGTCAAGATCCTGTCCTGCAAGACAGCTCCATGACAGTCTTCACTACGCAATCAGAGCATTGCGCAGTAGAACCTAGTTCCTTGACAGGGATGACTGACTGGTCAACCAGATCCTTTCATCCCATCCCGGATTTCGTCATTTAGAACGATTCCACACGTCAGGGACCAGACGTCCAAAGACTGTACCAGATCCAGCGCTAACAGATTTCGTGTACCTGCTGGAGAAGAGGTTTTTTATATCCAGTCAGAGGCCTGGAGCACTCTTTATAGAACCGACAAGGGGTTCCAGCTGTCTTCCTCTCTCATCACTTCTAACAGACCCATCAGCGGACATCACTAGTTCATGATCACCGTCTGGGTTGAAGAAGACTGCCGACTGGTTTAACCAACTCGCCATCAACGCTCCTTCTCCTTTATGGAGACATCGTCTCACAAGATTAGAGCCAGTGCGACGTCCGGGCCACTTTGGGGAAAACTTATCGTTGAACGATACTGTTGACACCTGCGCTTGGACGATCAATTCAACTCATGCTGATTGCTATCTTCAGACATGTCTGTACAGACAGATAGGATGACTACACTGGACCTATAGCTACAGCCCAGGGTATAGTCTACCACTCCTATCAAAAAAGGGGGGGGGGCGCCGATCAAGCAAGCAAGATCCCGACAATTCCACAAGCATAGAGGACAGACCATGCCGGAGATGAAGGGACTTCAAGGCATCACGATGGCATCTGATTATCTAGCCAAGTATGCGAGCAAAGGGTAGGAACAGAGTCCACCTCTCGCCGCATTACTTGTAATACCTCGAACTCCCTACGCCTCTATACGACACGGGAATTATCAGGATATTACTGGGCATATTAGATTTACAAAATCAGAACAGGGCGTGCTCCGCTTAATCCAAAAGCAAGTCACAAGGCCGGCTACCCAACCTCCTCTGTTGGGAGTCTGGCATTTAAGTGATAACAGGTGAAGATTTGAGACACAAACATTAAACATTTATAAATAATGTTAGTGTTTGTTATCAAATCAAACCTGTTATCAACGTTGATTTGCCCAACCCATCCTCCCCTCTTTGCTCGGCCTTGACTCAAAACCGGTCTTGCTCAACATGGGAAAAAGAGTGATGGACATGCGCGGAGAGCACGCCACCTGGCAGCGATCAAGGGAGATAATTTTGTTTGCAGGAGATCTCCAAATGGAGGATATTGGCATTTAAGTGATAACAGGTTTGATTTGATAACAAACACTAACATTATTTATAAATGTTTAATTTTTGCATCAATTCATAAACAAACTGGAAATTTTCCTCTTATATTGCAGATTCTCCAGTCCCAGTGACTTTGACCTAGTGACCTCGAAATCGATAGGCTGAGGGATATCTTTAGTTATTGTTGTTAAAAGTTATAGTGTTAATGTGGCACACAAACACACACAAGTGTGATGTGCCGGACTGATGTCCAGCAGAGGATAATAAAATTGTCATTATACCCCCGTTCGAAATTCCATCTAGAGACTTCGACTTTGGTATACAGCATTGATGTGTGGCAAAGCACAAGCTTATTGAAATTGGGTACGTTTCACTGGTTTTTGTCATTTCCATGGCAACAAGACGGAAAATCTCTGTCTGTCCGTCTGAATTCGACGTTAACACTCTAGAAGCTGAACCATTCCATCTAGAGATTTCAAATCTGGTATACAGCATTGATGTGTGGCAAAGCACAAGCCTATAGAAATTTGCTACATTGCAGCGGTTTTTGTGGTTTTCATGGCAGCAAGACAAGAAAATATCCATGTAACGACGTTAACGATCTAGAAGTCGAACCGTTGAAGCTGGGGACTTCAAATTTGGTACGCAGCATTGCTGTGCGGCAAAGCACAAGCTTGTTGAAATTGGGTACATTTTGTTGGTTTTTATGGTTTCCATGGCAGCAAGACAGAAAATATCCATGTAACAATGTTAACGCTCTACAAGCCGGACCATTGCAGCTGAAGATCTCAATTTGGTATGCAACATTGCAGTGTGGCAAAGCACAAGCCTATTCAAATTGGGTACATTTTGATGTTTTTTGTGGCTCCCATGGCAACTAAATGGAAAATATCCATATAATTATGTTGATGCGCCAGAAACCGAACCGTTGCAGCTGGAGACTTAAAATTTGGTATGCAACATTGTTGTGTTTCGATGCACAATTGAGTACATTTTGATGCTTTTTGTGGTTTTCATGGCAACCAAATGGAAGATATCCATATAATTACATCAACACTCTTAAAGGTCAACCCAAACGCTCTGAGGTCAAAACAAAATAATTGGCACAGTTGAAACAATGATATTTTTCCACCATTTATTCTTTTAGTCCCAGTTGAGGAAGAGGAATATTTCTTTACGTTTCCAGAAGGTGTGGCTCTCCTGTCAATTCCAGCTGTGACGTCACGGAGGGAAGCCGTCTTGTATTCTCTATGTTAAAGCCGTATATCACAGTTGTATGTAGCTGCTGATTTCTGGAGATTTTCGGAGTATCGGGGCATCATTTTTTAAATATGCCGCGACGTTGTGTAGTGGGAGGTTGCAGTTTTACTACAGATGACGGTGTTAGTATTCATTTGTGGCCCAAAGACGAGAAAATCGCTGCAAATTGGACGAAATTTGTACGCAACACGAGAGTGTAGAAAGAGGGCCCGAGCCAGTACTCGTATAATTTGCTCGGCACATTTTGACAGAAAGACATCATTCGAGGACATCTACAGCGTAGCAGTTGAATTCGGGTACAAACCAAAACTAAAGAGAACAGCTGTTCCAACTATCAAACGTAAGAACAATCAGAATGTGACGGCAAAGAAATCGGACAAGGAGAATCTATCACGGACATCGGCTGAACGAACCTAGCCTGCAAGCGAGGCCTCGGGCAGGGGGATGGCTGTACATGCCCTGCTCGCTCTCGCGTGGCATTTGTTGCTTGAGCACCTACAGGTTAGACTGGATGAGTCTCTATTTCATATATACACGTTTAACCATTTGTTCCAATGTGTCTTAATGTCTGTATTTGTATGTTCAATTTTATTCATTCTATGTATGTGTTTTTAGCCAAATGTTGGCACAAACTTCACGCAAATAAATTATCTAAATTATATACTATTTAATAATAATAATAAAATGATCTTTCATAAATATATATACGTTTGATAAGTAAATAAATAAAAACACCAATTGGAGTGAATGGCTGTAGATACAGAAGTGATAATTATACTTTCATAATCCCTTGACATTTGAGATTGTGGGAATATCATTCGATTTCAATTTAATTGAGGTAATTTGTTGAAAATTGAGCAAATGTGAATGCCGATCCACTCACCACGGCTTACTTTTCGCCATGAATGTCCAAAGTTTTTTTATCAAACTATATAATTCTGAAATTGATATTTCATGGGGATTATGGGAAAACAAACAAAATTCAAGTCGGACGTATATCAGTAGAGTTATCAACAGTTTACTGTCCATACTGCCGAATCCCGGAGTTTATCCCTTCGAAAAGGCTGCCTCGGTCAGTAACAACAATAACAACACAGATGTGCTCGTTACATCACAGAATCGTTCTACATTCAATACAGTTTGAAATATATGGACATTTGGTCTTACAGATGACGATAATAAGGTTTCCAGTCAAGTTGCATACCAATCTGTATTCAACAAACGACCTCTCCGAATCCTGTCGTCGTCGAGTTCCACGTTGTCAGAGTGGTTGTCACTGTCAGAATCGGAGCCGTACAGCTCAAATTGATAGGGCTGAATTCCGCCGTTGGTCTGCAAACAACTGTTAATTTGCCCATCATCATCCTCCTCTATGTCTATTTCATCTTCTTGGCGAAAAATATTTCCATCTAAGCAGCTGATATCGCTCGAATCGACATCTGAACCGGAGCTCTGACTGCACTTGCTTTCCATGTTATCCGCTGTTTTTTCTCAGGCAACTTCCCTGCGTGACGTCATCAACCCAGCTGTGAAAGTGTGGAAAAGCCCACTTTGCTCGCATATTACGTGTGTTTCTGATCAGATTAGAATTTTTTCAATATTTTTTTCATACAAAGTGAAGTATGAACTATGATTTTTAAGGATTTTTAGACCAAAAAAAAATCCGTTTGGGTTGACCTTTAAGTTAAAGAACAACTGTTGCAGCTCAAACATCAAATTTGGTATACAGCATTTGTGTGTTAAAGGCCACAACTGCTTAAATTGGGTACATTTCAATGGTTTCCATGGCAACATTGTTGTGTGGTAAAGGACAAATGCATTCAAATTGAATTCTTTTGATAATTGTCTGAATAAAGAACTGTTCTTGGTCAGAAAGTTGTTCGTGGTCACTCACCCCTTCAAAAAATGTCCGATGAAATGATTGCAATGCCAAGAGTAATTGCAATTTCTATTTTCCTGTCATTTCGGATTTTGCAATCAAATCGAAAACGAACCACCCGATTCTTCCCACATTCGCTGTATACAGGTACCTTGGGGTATGATGTGTCCAATGTAGGTTCCTTTAGTATAGCATGACACATCAGATGAGCTTATTTTTCTCGTGGATATCGCACAGAGTCCTATCATGTGGGGAAACGAATTTCTATAATCTTTGATTACAGATGATCAAAAATGCAATGACCACACATTTCTAGCCACATCTAACTGAAGGGTAAAAGTGCCACCTGAAGGGTCACAGTGCCACCTCTAGTTTAACATGATTACATTGTAGAGCTGGACCAATTAGAAGAACTTCAAGGCAAACGTATCTGCCGAATCATGACCACGGACTTCCCGCACCATTTCACCGTCGTCAGTCGTATTTGCCAAGAAAACAACAATATCGGATCAGAAGGGGGCAGGCTCAGTACGACGGTCGTGCCCGAAATTCAGGTGGTGTTCCCCCATGGTGCTCTTATAAAGAAAATTAATGTTGGTCTGCAGGTATGTGGTACATTTTCCTCGAATCCATGACTGCAAGCGAAAATCATGGTAAATGCTGTAAGTCAAACTCTCAATCAAACTCCCCTTCCCTACAAAATTTGAGATCCAAATTTGGGCAATTCTAGTGAAATTGATAATTTGACTATTTCAAGGTGGGAGATATCACGTCTTGTGATTGATTTACAAGAGAATTTAACGATAATTGATCTAGAATAGAGGTCACCATATATATATACTTCCCATGGACTATAGGGGGTAGTCCATAGTTGCGGATTTTTGGTCCCCCTCAAAATCTTTGAAGTTAATATTCCACCAGGTTTGACCCCATGAGAATTTTTAATGGCTTATTGTTTATTAATATTTGTAATATCATTCAGTTGACTGGTTGATTTGCTTCAAATCAGTACATGGTATTTTGCCAGTTAGATTGGCCAATGCTTCTCTATGTAGATGGAAGTGCGAAAGTGTGGCTGTAAATTGGGGCCTTTTTCAGCTTGCGAGCACATGGTAACCGTATATTTTGCAGTGGGAAAATGAGTTTGAAATCCGCGTGGTCGACCCCCTATTTTCTTTGCCAATTTCTGTTGATCCTTCGACTGGGCACAGTGTCGGTGAGTTTCAAAGCAATCGATTGTCAAGTTTTTTCTGTGATCATGGTGATGGGGAGAGAATATGACCTATTTTGGACCAAATTTAGAGGATTTTCCTGAAGTTTGGGGCATGTTCAGTAGGGGTTATGGGGACCCTGATTTCGGTCAGCTATGCTTACATCTGTCTCAGCTTCATGGCAAGAGCCTACTCTTTCAGAAAATATATAGTTCTATGGGGGTTCTCTCAAAACACGGTTGCTGTTTGGCATATAATTAACCAGCCTACTGTTTAATTTCAGATGCCTTGGCTCTTCTATAGACTGCAACCTATATATTTGCAGATTTAGCATCTGAAATATCTTCTCCTTTCACTGGCTTTTTGCAACTTCCATCACACTTTGAAGTGTACTCTGTCACCACATTCTTCACTGCAGATTAAGTGGAATATTTTACATAGAAGCTGGAATTTCATCAGATTCTGTATCTCTCTGGTACCAGGTACTCAATGTATCTCTCTGGTACCAGGTACTCAATGTATCTGTCTGGTACCATGTACTGGCAGCTGATCTCCAGAAAGCGAAATTTGGATGTGCTGTCCATTATTGGTTGAAATTTGGAGGTCATAATGCAATTGTAGTTGGAAAGCCAATTGAAAGGATAAGAAACTCAGTTCAATACACTGGATGCCTGCGATCCTTCTGGAAATGTTACTGAAATACAATATAGCTGGTAGATCCTGCATGACTAATGTTGTCTGGGAGCAGTATGTCAAAGAAAGCATGCTATGTTACACCAAAGGCGCTCAAAACAAGAGTTTTCGGGGGTGTGGGCGGTGGTATTAGGGTGAAGTGTTGAAATATGGGGTCTCTATATATATAACCCCATGCTTTATATAAATCAACATAAAGGTGAGAAACGGACTTTGGGTGAATCGAGAAATAAACGGTTTACCGCCAAACAAAATACATCAGCATATTCTACAAGTACCGTATCACTTGTGTCCATCCATCTAGGAACAGTTAGATTATGGCGGGCTTTGTTCTCAATTCTGATTGGTCAGTCGCGACAGCTGATCAGTGTGTGACCTCTCTTGCCGGAGGCGTGTCGGGACTGACCAATCAGAATTGAGAACGAAGCCCCCCATAATCTAACTGTTCCTAGATGGATGGACACTTACTTTGGATTTTGAATCGCCCGGCAAAGGTAAAAAATTGCACAAATTTACTAATTTGACAACGGGAATATATAAAGTGATACTTGTAGAATATGCTGATCCCTTTCCAAATGTCACTTTCTGGGCTATTACCATCAAGTGTATATGTTACACCCATGTCCGTACCACCTGATAACACCACTTCAATAAACCCAGCTCACTGGCAATTAAGCCCCGTGTTTTTTGTGTTTTTTTTATAGCCTGCCGGGTTGCTCAGGCCAGTTTTCAATGCATCTGAAAATTCTGAAATTTAAACGTCTTGCCAAATGAGTTGCAGGACTTCATAGATTTATTTTTTAACAGTTTCATTTTTTTTTTTTTTTTTGCCCTTTATCATTTGTTTCCTCCTTCACTTTGCTCACGTAGCCATACTATCATTCACCTGATTATAATTTGACAATGGAGTGAAGCGTGGAGGAACATTCTACCGTAGTCCGTGACGTGCTCCTCGCGTATGTATGTAACTATGAAGATGTTATGTTACTTGCTGATCTGTGGGTGTCTGTTGCTGTACATGTATGTCTGTGCTGTGTCTTTGTTTAACCGTAACCAGATCCAGACCATATCACCAGAACTGGTAGCCAAAGTCTTCGGTGACCGAGTGGCTGCCAGCCCGATCATCACTGTGGAGCCGCGACGACGCAGATTTCACAAGCCAATCACCATCATTATACCCGTGCCTAAGGCAGCCCAGAAGGGAATCACCCACCAATATCTACGTCTCTTATGCAGCATTTCCGGTAATCATAAGTT
>JAVTVY010045002.1:0-21765 GCA_036873755.1 Hanleya hanleyi
CCCTAACTCTCAAAACGTCTATTTTCATACCCTTGGGCCAGCGCGCATGCGCAGAATGCCGATATTTCAATCCCACACCCAGCCCATTAGATGCCCCTTCACCTAAGCTTCACTTTGATACCTCACTCGACTCCATTGGTCCATTAGTGGCTCCCCTAGCTCCAACACGGCTATTTCCATACCCTTCGGCCACCGCGCATGCGCAGAATGACGCTATTTCAAATCCGCTAGTCCAGTCAGATGCCCCTTCACCTAGGCTTCACTTTAATACCTCACTCGATCCCATTGGACCAGTAGTAACTCCCTAGCTCCCAACACGGCTATTCCCATACCCTTGGGCCACCGCGCATGCGCAGAATGACGCTATTTCAAATCCGCTAGTCCAGTCAGATGCCCCTTCACCTAAGCTTCACTTTGATACCTCACTCGATCCCAACTCCCCTAGCTCCCAACACGGCTATTTCCATACCCTTGGGCCACCGCGCATGCGCAGAATGGTGACAACGCCCAAGCCGCTAGTCCAGTCAGATGCCCTTCACCTAAGCTTCACTTTGATACCTCACTCGATCCCATTGCACCATTATTGGCTTCGCTAGCTCCCAACACGGCTATTTCCATACCCTTCGGCCACCGCGCATGCGCAGATTGGTGACAACGCCCAAGCCGCTGGTCCAGTCAGATGCCCCTTCACATAAGCTTCACTTTGATACCTCACTCGACCCCATTGGACCATTATTGGCTTCGCTAGCTCCAAAACGGCTATTTTCATACCCTCGGGCCACCGCGCATGCGCAGAATGACGCCAGTTCAACCCCACACCCAGCCCATTACATGCCCCTTCACGAATGCTTCACATTGATACCTCACTCGAGCCCATTGGACCAGTAGTCACTCCCCTAGCTCCAACACGGCTATTTCCATATCCTTGGTCCACACGAGTTGTCTCCCTTGCGTCAATGTGTGCAGATGGCGCTACGGTCGACGCCGTGATGGGGAAAGGGCGTCCTCGCACCATCCTGGAGCCGCCATTTTGTTTGTTGTTTTCTTGCGGAGATACACGGGACAATAAACACTCGACCCTAGGATGGTACAGATGCTAGACTGATCCTATTAACATGGTACAACACCTATAGATTATGTTTATTATTATTATATGGCTTAGAGGTTTTTTTTAGGGTAATGTGAGGGTTTTTTCTCCCCGTGACGTCCCCACCGCCTCGTTTGCTCCCTTGCGCCGTCTAAAAACACCGCCATTTTACAAGTAATTAATTAAAATTAATTAATTAATTAATTTATTTATTTGAAATACTAGTACCCATCCTCCGTATGGCATAACTGTACAACCCCTTAATATTGAGGTTACCGGATGCCTGCTATATCCATGGTCAAACTTACGAATGAATTCCTGGTTGCAGTTAATACAGCTCATTATCACCTCTCGGGCGCAATCCAAGGGATATTTATTACACAATACCTGGAATAACTATCAAGAATTGTTTTAAAATGCAGGATTATTCTCACGCGTGTAATCAGTTAGCCGCTTCTGCCATGAATCGAGCGCGCCTGTCAGCTAGAAACACCCTACCACGTGTGGAGGAAGTGCGCGGATGACGACGGGTCGCCAAATGAGAGTCACGTGACTATGACGTGAAGTGTATCGTGTGCGCATGCTTGTTGGCCTAACTTTCGAGTGAACAGAGGCGGATGGAAGAAAACGGTACAGTAGGCGTGGATTTATGCTGCTATCTCAACAAAACAGAGCCGAATACCCAAATAAACGGTGTTTATGGATAGGATAATGATCTGAGGAGATAGTAAGTTGCTAAACTTGGATGCTTTCGCCGTATTTTTAGCGTAAATACCATCCCCATCGTCAGGCGTCGGGGGCTGGATTTCTACTCGGTGTTTTACTATGACTTGGCGCTCCATCCATGAATTACGACCGTCAGATATCAAATCAATTCATGGATGGTTTTCTCCATCTAGGTCGATTATATCACTGATAACATAAGGCCGGGCACACATGGTCGATTTTCTTTGAATTTATGGAATACATACAAGCGTCTAGTCCACCATTCAATATATTCGAATAATAGCCTTAGTACCCAATCAGAAAATCATAACAAACATAGGCTAGTTTCCTGCAAGAGATAAGCGGTCAACTGTTTCTAATGGTGACGGCAAGACATTATGATGTTCTGAATATAAAATCTGTATCGCTGATCAGTATTCTTGCATCTGTATGATTTTCGTTACATGAGTCCTTATCAAGAGAATGATGTATCTCAATCATGCCGTGGTTGTGGATTGTGATTGTTCATATGGTCGCCATGAAGGTTCCGATACGGAGCCTAGCCCAGGGTTAAGCAGAATTAGACACAAGTTACGAAACGTAATGCCAAAGATCTTGCGCGCTACGATCGTATTTGCTAACGTCATCACATCGTCAAATACATTGGCATTCCCTATCCCATGTTCCTGGACAAAGAGAAACTTTTTCGCTTATCTGCATAATCCTAGGTGAACAGGATCATGAGATAATACAAGCGGCGGCTACGAAGTGTTCTCAGAATGTTGTGTTTTCGGACTTTTCTGTCCATTGTTGGCATTTCCTTGCCGAAACTGGTATGAAAGTAATTTATTTTGCCAAAACTAATTATTCTCTATCATGCTAATTAGTTTTTGAGGGGAAATATCGGGGGGAAAATCGGAAAATGGGTCCAATAAATCATCGAAAATGTTTTTTCCACCTAGATGACGTCACTGTGACATCAGTGTGGTCATCTTTTTACATTTTCCTGTAGAGCTCGTATGAAAAGTTTCAGTCCTCTACCCTAAGGTATAACGGAAATAAATAGGTGGGTCGAATGCCCTTCTTCCACTCTTGGATAGACCCAAGGGGTGGGAATAATTGACGATATCTGGCGATTAAAATGCAACCAAGAATACGGTGGGTTCTCGAACGTAGCCTTAGTATCTCAGATTGCATATGTTCGTGTGGAGATTATGAAGTATCCACACGGCTTCAGCGGAATTAGATACGCCAGCGCGGGAGCGATGATGACAGATCAGCTCAAACTAATAACTCATCTGATGTTAATACTCAGAAACACCCAGAAAACTAACCTGTAATGCCCGACGCCGTACGGAGTAAAAAAACTACATAATCGAATGACATGTACAGAGGGCGGGCCTCGGGGATTAACAGTCCACCAGCAGAATCCTACCATATACAGGTAATAAATTTGAGTGATATGCAAGAGGTGGGAAAGATCCCAGCGGGATAAAATATTGGTTACTTCATAGCTTGTCTTTAGGTGTACGAACGAAGAAGACGAGTCACCTTCAGACGACCAGACCGTCAAAAGGCATATAGTTCATGTAATGTGACTTTAATTTTACTATCGAAACACGGTTTTGTGAATAGCGCCAAACACTATTATCCGGAGAATATGCACGTCAATACTCCAAATCCGGGTTGCTCTTACACATGTCATTACTCCACATACGGTTCGGATCTGCCTGTCTGTTGTACGCGTTAAGGCCACACAAGAACATTGTCAGTTCTCACTGTTACGTTAGCGGAATATTACAACGGGTCGTTACCGGTGCATTAACGCAATGTCTCTGATCGATGACTGGCTGACATTACATGTACAGTGATGAACATTACAAATAATGAGAAATTACAGTGTCGGAGAATTGGAGAAGAATCGAAACACAGTGTCAGTACGGGTATTCGTCAAGTAATCCTCGGTCAGCATTCCAACGGGAATCACCTCCAAGCGCTCACGTACATCATGTGCATGCATGAATGTTTCTACCGCAGATCATTGCACTTCTCGGACCAAACAATACAGAGGAATCCCTTGTGACAGGCCCGGTCATCAAGCCCAAGAGGAAGAGTGCCGAAAAACTGTATCCGAAACTGAGACATAACCTGACCCCGTAACGAGATATCACAAAGTGAATATCCCAGTCAGCCACATCGTCAGCTCCATGGGCACGGTTACAATTTCCTAACTCAAACTATCAAACACATGACGGGACAAACTGATCATCAGATCAATTGAACCAAAGATTTTGTGGAAATAATTGTTATTTCTTCATGGAGCTGTTTCATAATAGTAATTAACGGTGCAACACGTCATACTCAATTATGAAATCTGTCGTGTAATTTAGAAAACGAATATGTCAAGTCAATTGTTGCATCCTGTGTATATTCACCCTGAAGAAAAATTATGGCGTACATCAGAATAATTTCGTGGAAGGTTTTTCATGTACAAGCCTGTATTCATCATGCCCCTTCCCACTCCAAACATGAATTTACCAGACGGTTTATTAGTGTTAGCTTGTATAATATCTTTAGCGATCACAGCCTGCTGTACGGTTCATGCGGGTCAATTTAATACATGCTGAATATCTTTGCGGAAAATGAAAGTTTGACGACGAAAATGTTATATAAGAAAGCACTTTTCACCAGAAATTATTTTGGTATATGAAGGAAAGTGTTGTGGACTATATAAAGATACAATAGTACGAAAAAGTGTATTCCTTCATCCAAGATAGGGTCTCGAATCTTTAAAGCCGATGCACAATGACTGAACGTTTTATCTATGGTGTGGGTTTCCAAGAAGCGACATGGTCAGACAAAAGCTAAATGAGACATTATTTTCCATTATTTGTAATGTCCATCACTGTTGATGTAATGTGCACCATTCAGAGACATTTCGCTACTGCACCTTTTATACAGAGGCCCGTTCCACTAACATAACTGTGTCATGTTGTTTCAATGTGTTAATATAGACAACATTCACACGGTTCCGAACGGTATGCTTGGAAATTTACACTGCTTTCTTTTATTATAAATTTGGCCAAATTGTTGTTTTACATTGTACAGTATACCATATCCTGAAGCGACCATACATACATACCTAGTATTAATCATCGTGACTACATTATATATTCCTTTAAACACCCCCACACCCGCCACACCCAAATACTACTCCATGGTATGTTCCATTCCGAACTCCCAATTAATATTTCATATTGCCCACGATATCACTCGCAGGTTGAACAGTTTCATGTAGAGCAATTGTCTGAGCTAGCCCAATGAACTTCATCTCTGCAGAGCATTTACTGCTATCAATCAACTTTATGCCTACGATGGGCAGGGTTAGTGGGCATCACCTTCAAACTATCACCACGTTAATAGAATTTTGAGATATCGACTAAGAAATCTGAGAAGTTTATTTCACTTAATCGTTTAACTCTTCAGCAAGCGGTTTGAATAGTAAAATGAATATGTGACAATGTTTACGTTAGCGCTGTTGTTTATTCACAACTTGAAATACCAGTAATAATGAAAGATCATCAATCTCTAGCTAGGAATGAGATACTGCCATGAAATTGTATCAACTGATAAATGCATTTAGAACTTTCAGAAGATCCACTAGTTGTCTTGCGTTGTAACATAAAAGATATATCGCCGCTTCAAAATGAATTCCATGAATACCGGCTTATTACATTTTTATTGATCACCTCTCCTTACCCGTCCTGCTTTTATTACCGGTAAGGTAATGTACATGCCCCCAGTTACATTCATCAAAAGGACAAATCAGGGTATTAATTCTGAATTTATGTACAAAGAGAAAGTTATAATAGCCCGTGAATGCACACGACGCATTTACTAATGGCTACACTATGTAACAGTTTGTAGCATGTTAGATGTCAGTTTGTTCAATAATATATTTCGATATTTTCACCGGTAACATAAGGCCATGTTAAACAAGAGAAAAGTAGGTACATGTATGCACTTTCAAGTGGTTCCAGCAGTTACAGAGCACATACATTTTTACTACGGTCAACGATCAAGCGTATAAATTCTCCGGAGTGTTAAGGATTTGAAGCATATATGCTGTTATTTTTTTTTTTCGAGGGAAAATATTACCGGTTCCTTTGCCGTTGGAAAAAATTCTACATTACGAGCACCGGATTAAGAAAGTATATACTGGTACCGAAATCGGTATCCTTAGCCGCTTGAACGACATTGTTCATGTGACTTTACGCTGAGGTTACTTTTGGCTTTGGAATATTTTAAAGGGAACAGAAAAAAATCTATTTTCTGACTGTTGTGGTGCCAATGTTGAGACACAAGTTTCCCCTTGCGTAACCTTGGCGCGACGTCATACTGGCAATCGTTTACAGTATTTTTGTAGCACATTTTAACCAGATACTTCTTCATTCAATATCCACATTCACTACCAGACACCAATCACAATGTCTGAATATTTAGAATAGTTCTTCTTGAAGGGCATTGGAACATCGACCATTCGTATATGCTGTCTTTTTTATATAAATTAAGCCTCCAAATGCTATGTATTTAATCATATCTGGCCGAGAAGGAAGGTTCGTAACCGAATGCCCTTCCTCCAGGATTTGTTTGACAAAATGTCGTCCGTGCCTAGCTACACGTTCCGTACAGGCTGACAAATATATCGCCTCAGATAATCAAAGCACAATATCATATTTCCAATTGTCTATCAGCTCATCCAATTTGTTGTCATAGATCAGAATTGAATCCTGATATCAAAGTTGTGCTAAGTTACGTTAACGTCAAGGCACATTTACGAATATAGTTTTTCGAAGAACATTACATTGAAACATTACTCGAGCTACGTGTTCCAATCAGTCGTGCTATAAGTCATCTTGAAAACGTTTTTTAGCTGGTGTCACGACCCATCTTTTCCTCTCCACATGATTGTAATATAACAGGAACTTAGAGACAAATATTGGCACCGTGATGGCTACGATAAGCAATCCGGTGATGGCGCAAAAACTCCCAAGAAGTTTACCGGGAGCAGTTCTAGGGACCATGTCACCATATCCCACCGTGGTCAAGGTAACGATGGCCCACCACAAGCCATCAGGAATGCTGGGAAATACGCGCCTAGAATCCATGTAATACATAAGGGAGGCAAATATAATAGTAGCCATAAAAAGCATGAGGCACAAAAGTAAGACGTCCTTAAGTCCGGATTTGATTGCATAGATGAGTACCCTCAGTCCACGGATCCGGCGTGCGAGTCTCAATAGGCGAAATACCCGCAGAACCGCCACACCTTCAAATATTTCCTCGACCTTGCCCACGATATCACGTGACATTAGGAAAAAGTCCAAAGTCAGCAAAATGTACAGTGGAAAAATAGCAACAAGGTCAACAATATTCAAAATAGAAGAGAAAAATATCCTTAACTTCGGGCAGAATATTAATTTGAGTAGCACTTCTATTGTAAAAAATATGAAACATATGAATTCCAGCAGCGCTATACCGAACGTCTTGTGATGTACAGTAGCTGATGACCCAGAAGAACTTTCAAATGGCTTCGTATTGTTGATGTCAAACATGGTGTCATTTTCTGTTTCGTCACCAATGAATCCAACGATATCCATCATTGGTGTTTCGAAGCCGTGTTTACTTATTCCTCTTGTTTCACTCGACCCGCCTTTTCCGTTCGATTCGCTTGTTCCGCTTGATCCGCTTGTTCCGCTCGTTAAGCTCGACCCGCCTTTCCCGTTCGATCCGCTTGTTCCGCTTGGTCCGCTTGTTCCGCTCGATCCGCTCCCGCTTGTTCCGCTTTTCCCGTTCGTTCTACTTGATTGACTCGATCCACTGGGATAGCTTTTTCCGCTCGATCCACTTGAACCAATATTATAGCTTGTATCAGTAGATTGGCTTGACCCCATAGCCTGGTCGGAAACACTGGAACCGATTGATCCACTCGCGCTGACGGTCCACTCAAAATGGCCGGCCATCGAGCGTGGCCCATCCATCTTTGAGAATGTTTTGAATAGTGGATGAGTAGCGGCTGTCAGGGCAAAGATCGATACGAAGACAAAGAGAATGGAGGTCCAGTAGAACGCCTAGGAAAGGAAATATAATGGATACTATAGTTGGAAGGTAAGAATTGATCATCAGTGCAATCGTGATAACCTGAACACATTTCATTATTAAATTACATATTCATCACTTCTGTCAGCTATAATGTATTAAAGGATAGAGGATGTATCACCGAACGATGCTGAGCCCTTTTATATCTACATGGAGTTTGGTACTATATTACTTGCGTGGAAATCTTGGTGGACAATGTCTGCTGTGAAACGTGATTGAAATATGGAATATTCTTGAAAACGACTTGCAAATTGAGTTGCATAAAGA
Source organism: Hanleya hanleyi (assembly GCA_036873755.1). NCBI lineage: Eukaryota > Metazoa > Mollusca > Polyplacophora > Lepidopleurida > Hanleyidae > Hanleya > Hanleya hanleyi. The sequence goes on from JAVTVY010045002.1 coordinate 8,219, forward strand.
ATACTGATTGGTGATAATGATTTTATTTAAAGAATGATTTTATGTAGAGAATATCATTATATCTTCTGTCATCAGTACAGGAAACTCTCTCGTGCTTTTGTTTTAGTTTTCAATGTTTGCATGTTTGTAATTGATGCTAACTGTCATGCGAGAATGGTATTTCAGTTATTGACGCGATAATTCTTTGTGGACGACGGAATAACACTGAATGTCTCCACATTAACCGTACCTGGTCTGGGCTTTTGGGACCTGTCCAGGTCCTCCCCTCTAATTACTTTTGTTAACAATTGAGCTATAGGGCTGAAACTTACCACACTATATCCTTTTGTCAAACTCTATCAAACTTGAAATAAAATGCTTTTGTCCCCTTTGCCGTTGGAAAAAGCATGAATTTTGAAGAAAACATGGCCGACGTTTATTATCCATGATCCTCCGCTCGGAAGTTATGCAAATAGGCCCAAATTGACCCGAATATGATAAAATATAAACTATATATATAGGGTAAGCTCTCAACCGTTTGTCGTTCCGTAGGTAGTTCAGAAAGTTTGGTTGGGAGGGTGGGGCATAATTCCCTCCAGGGCTGGTAGGGTTATCCATGACCAGAGTGTTAGAATGTAATATTCAGTATAATTTCTTTGACAAGCATTTTCGAAGCGTTGAAAAAGTTGGAAATATCTTTCAACGAAACGTCAGCTCAACAGCAATAAAGAAGTTGTTATCCATAGAATAGTCTTACTTGCCGATGGGCGGTGGTTCTCTCCGGCTTCCTCCACCAACCAAACTGACTGTCACCATATGAGTGAAACAACCTTGAGTGTGACATTAAGCCCCCCCCCCCCATAGAATAGCCTTGCGTTATCATACAGTTGGCCTATATGGACACCTACCTCGGACCATTTGGAAGCAAACGGATTGTCCAGAATCTGCCACATACGGGTTTGTAACCGTCTCCATTTTCTCGTAAAGGGTCCGTGCCTGACATTGTCATTTTTCATCTCGTAATCCTTTTCGAAGTCATCTAGATGCCGTAGGTTTTCGAATGCCATGCCGTAGACATCGAGACAACAGTTCTCCAAATTGGAGACTTCCACTCCCCAGTATTCCAGCTCCTTGCGGAATAAAGATGGACAGATGGAACGGGGCATATGTAGCTCCCCAAACTGGAAATAATACAGAATGTACTTGAACACATCTGGATGACGCTCGAAGAAGTACACTTTCCTGTGACGTTTATAACAATTTGGGGCCGTATCAAACTTCGTGGTGATAGTCTGTGGAAACTTGCCGAGGGTCTCCTGGCTTATCTCAAAATGCTTCCCATTGATGTTGATGATAACCGTACTACTCATTGTGACAGAATATCAGATATAACATGATAAGAGGTAGTCCAAGAGCAGGAATCACCCACGTAGCTGGCGAGACATTCTAAAATCCCACAGCATGACATGTGTTGAGAACAAACACGACAATCGCCTAGCGATGAATTGTCAAATGCGAAAATGTGAGCATGAATAATTCTGAAGGCGTATTGATAGTCCGGAGTTCAGAGCTCGACAGCTTGCAACATCTCTTCACACACGGCGATTCTGAATAATAAATATGTCACATGAATCGGTATGTCACATGAATCGGTATCTTCCAGCGAAAAGTTAGAGAACTCATCCGATCAATGCGACTGTCCAATTTGTGTTGCGCTGTTAAACTACGAATTGTACAGAGAACCAGTCCAGTGTGTCAAGAGTGGCTCATCCGGCATATACGTATGATCACTATCGACCGTCACGGCAAGCGGACCTTATAGCTTGGTCCGGAAATCCAGGACAATTAAAATATTATTAACACTACCGTACCATCTGGCGGTAAGGTGATCTGGCTTATTAATCCGAAATACATTTGCAATATTGGGGATTATACCCGTTTGCTGATGACAGCTGAGGTCATATACAAATGACAGAACACCAAGACTTACTCACTGAATTTCTCCATGCCACAAGTGTCAATTTGCCTGTGATAAATATACAAGGATATATGTTCAGTATATATCTGTACCCAAAGTACAGTTGATGACAACTCTTACATAATGTTGCTAGGCACACTAAAAAGAACGTTATTTCGTATCCAGCCTAGCAATAGACAACGATCTGGCATCTCCATGGTGATTTCGTTTGATTACATAAAGAAGAAAACTGCATTATAATATTGCGCCAATCAAGCTCTTTACAAGACCTTCGAGGTAGGATTCTGAAATCGATACCGGTAAATCTATTTTCCTACCAGATACATCTTTTGAAACAATCAGAATGAGGTCCGGCATTCATTGGGCGACAGTCGTCCACAAAATATTTACACAAGCATAAAAACAGACCAGGAATCCGCTACGACAGAAAACAGCATCGTTTTTTGTGTGAAATCCTTGATATCATCGACAAGTATTAATATCATGGACAAATGTTCTGAAAAGGTAGCGTGATTATCCATGCTGTCTCATACTGTATGTTGGGGTGGGACAAATGTGATTGTGTCACGATTGTTATCGTTCATGCGAAGGACACCACGATCTTGAATGCATATAATCATCGATGTGTCTGATATAGATCACCAAAGGGGAACTTCGAATGGAGATGATTGTTTAGCATTCTCCATCCATCTCACTTGATGTACTAATATGCTGTGGCACAACACGTAAACGTCGATCAATTTGTCTTCACTATTATCAGTCGCTTTGTCGAAAGGAATAACACTGATATTCGGTTTGGAGATTTAGGTAACATGGCTAAGGGTGATTTGATTCGACAAACTAAAATTGTATTTAAATTTGTGTGCACCAATAATTTGGTGTCCATACTGGCGGATTGCCGTCCAAGAGCAGTACAATTTGTTGTTAATTATGACTCGCGGCTTCGTATAAGGATAGTTATGATTCGCCATAATTCACGATGTCATATGCTCATATTAGAAAATACTTGTAATTTGATTAATTAGGATGTAATCGGATGAGACGATCATCATGATGCGGGCGATAATGAAACGTCATTAAATGTAAACTTTTAAGGCAGAACTGTACATGTGGCACATCCCGGCCATCCCAGGCAGGCCAGTCCATCAAATTCCATAGTTCACGAAGAAATGGTGTTGATAGGAAAGTGTCCCCAAATACTTTCGATTAAAGAAACAGGGATTTATGAAACATAGACATCGATCTTCCTTTAACTATTCAAAACTTGAGGGTCTAGTGCAAGTTCAATTTGCTGGATGAAAATGGCTGTAAAATTACACGCTTTCCACAAAACAAATATAATTTCCTGTTGTCGTGAAACCCGTTCTCAAACATTTGTGGGCCGTATAATTGGTAGGCTGTAAGACAAAATAATGATCATCATTATCGCCCGCATTTCAGTTGCAGAAGAATAACTTTTCGGCTTAATTGACAACTTATTTGTCAGACTCAAGGTTATAATTGGAAATCTGTTGATGCGTTGTCTATTATTTCTCCCCATTACCTTTGCAACGCTAGAGAGAACGCTCGATTTAGCTGGATGAAGCAAATCATATAATGACCACTATAATGATAGTGATCAGTACACGTCAGCTTGAGACATAATTGGACATATGTCGTTCAGTCGCCAAATCTGACATTCCTCAAGCGTGTTCTGCTTCTCTTTTGTAAGAAACTAGCTTCAGTTCCTCTATATATTTATTGAATGCCTCTTAGAGTTTTGTGCTAATATTGTCTATGAATTTTGTCGTTGGTTTTTGGACACGAATTTTCTCGAAGTCACAATTCTCCCACAAACTAAATTATTTCATTGCGATGGCTTGCTTTATAACAGAGAAAATCTTTACAGATGAATAAAGATATTGCGAATCAATTCTTTTGTTATCTAGAAAAGGCGAACGACAGAAATACAATTCAAATTCTATTAAGAAATGAAGTGCGGCACAGCTTCGGCACCGCAGAGTAATACAGACTTCACGATGATAAGTATAGTTCTTTCTGAGTTTGTGAAGCCATATATCGAAGTGGCTTAAATCCACAACAATAACCTCTCGACCCACAAGTGGCAAAACATCTGAGTATCCTGATAATGTTTTCTTTAAAGTTCGATCAAATCGCATATACGTTAACATTTACTAGTTCTGAAACGTAACGCAAAAGGTCTCCATCTTTGCGATCTTTTCTCGCGATTTTGTACTATTTCGTCAAATTAGTCCCCGCGATTCCCTAGTGGTATATAAAATATATTACGATTGCCATGCCTAGCCGCTCGGATTGTGTATGGATGAACGATTAAATAACTACATGACGAAATGTAAAATTTTCTTTCTTCGTTCAACACAAGGCATGTTTAATATTTACCCTCGATGTTCTCCTCATTAATTCAGGTATGTTCAATCGACAAATAATACAAAGAAAATAGCGATTTAATAATACTGATCCATAGAAACGGTTCCCCCTTCACGATTCTCTTTATATTTCTCTATATACATGTACTCTATTGGATATATAATCAGATGCAATAAAAATATGTGACTCAGAGTAAATTGAGAGTTTTTCACATCTACATTAGATAATTACATTCATTAATCATCGAATTCAAAACCGTCGTTGTCTGGAATTAAGTCATTTTACGGCTATGGGTAACAGTTTCGCTGTTTCAGCCAATCAGATCGCCAGTAGTCAGTAGATATACGGACTAAATCTCAAGATACCACCTAATTGGTTGTTATTGACTGAAGTGGACTGATGAAATAGCAGACCAGGGCAGCTGTGTTCGCACTATTTAAAAATGCTTTCAAAATTAATCAGCTCTAATTCCTTGATTTTTCACACGATTTGGAAACAACCTGTTTTATCTCAAAATCGCACCGGGCCACGCTGCCAAAATGGGGGGTACCTAATTTCTGCTATAGAAAATAATCGATATGCACAATCCCAATATTTTCTTATTTTTGTGTGTCCCAAGCTTCAATACAATTAGAAATGAAAATCAGTTACATTCCTGAGATTCAGGTAATTAGCTATTAAATTTTAAGCTAATATGGTCGTAAATGGGATATATAACTGGTTCCTTCGACCTTAAGGGATTTCGTTGCCTTTCCTTTACCGGAAGTCACCCGATTATCCCACAAAACCGAAATATGTAGACAAACTGACTAAGCATACAGTATGATTGGCCGTATATTGTATCCTAGGGGCAAATGAGCATTCACATCAGTTGAGAATGAACAATGAACTAAGTATTACAACGCATATAAGGGAAGTGGGAAGAGGTGCCGACATACTGACAGAGCCACATGACTTCACAGTATAGTCTTCTGGTTAACCTATTCTAAAGCACATACCAAGAATCTAACGATTCGTGATATGTGTTATATGTCAGGTACGCTTTTATTGTACCTGTTCATGTGGCAACTTGGATGACATGACCACACGGCCCCTATATCTCTTAAAACTCAAAATATACGCGATTTTCAGTCTACCGACATTTTGGATTTGCATTTGGATCCTGTCTTTTAAAATGCGATTTTGGCACTTATCTCTATTTGCCAGAAATCGGTATGGTAAAGGATCTATTTTTTTGTGGCTAATTTCTGTCAGTAATAAATGCGGTAAAACATATACCAGGATATAATATTCACTAAGCATTTTGTCTAAGATAGCACGAGTCCACCATAAACTCCTATTGAGATTCATGTTATTTCTCAGATCCTCTCATCAATACAGAAATTAATTATATGGTGAAAATGTTAGATTTTTGGATATGCTATTCTTCTCAAGTATAGTACTTTCGAATAACACTGCTATTTAGGAGGCTGTACCATCAATGTTTTTGTGTGTGGAAGGTAACGAAACCCCTGAAGAAGTTATACGAATCCCATATCCACCAAATTCTAGTAAAGTGTGATTTACTCGTATGCAGAAACTTTGCTCTCCTTTCTCACAAGCCAAGTACTGCCAGCAGTTGAATGGTCTTGTCATTTCTAACAGATAGCTACGGAAATATTCAATTACTTCAAAGTCTTCACTTATGAATGGTTGAATTTTATCTGAACATCCTGACGGATGATCTCGTATAATGTGAGAATATATTTAGTTGTCAAAGTGGAAAAGGCAAATCATCAGTCCATGTTCTTGACCACACCAAGCTTTCAGGTAGCATGCAACTCGTTGACGCGCACCACATTTCGCAGTTTTTTTTCGTAAGGATGCGCGCAAACATTGTTGAAAAGAACCATCTCAAGACCGTGTCTTATCAGTCATTAAAGTGAAGTGAATAATTTGATCTTAGCGTGCAGAATATGAGGCGCTGTGTTTTGGAAAATACGATTTTAGTGTGCAGAATCTAAGGCGCTGTGTTTTGGAACTCGTGCCATAATCAAGCTGAGGTTCACTGGTCTTGCAGGACACTTTTGACGTAAGAAACTTGATCCAAGAGATAAGCTTGGATTTGTTAGAACAGTTATTTCCGGGTTAGCGATAACAGACAGCGGTGAGTGGGTGGAGGGAGAGCGGGGGAAGTGGATGTAACAGCGTCCCTGATAAGATATCCCACACTTCGATTTTCTCACTGGATTATGAGGGATTCTCGCATGTTACACTGTCTCTGTATCTCAGTTACACATGTATTCTAGACGCTCATGTGGACAATACCACGAGGTCACATCATCATGCACTGGAGTAAGCAGAAACGTGTACATGATTCGAAGAGTTATTGGAGCGCCCCGCGAACTCATCAGATGGAAATGAATGAAGTTTGCGATAAGTAACGATTCGATGTAAAAACTTTGCATATCATTTGACAAAAGACCTTACGTTTTGCGGGGATATCAACTGTATTGTTATAGCTATAAAATTCATAGTAAACATGTCATTCTTGTATATAGGCATCAGATTTGAAATTCAGTATTTAGCCAACAAAATAATTTCCGAGTCAATAAACGAAAGATCTTTTAAGGTAATACCAATACCGAACAGTTCCGAACGCGTTTCTTGGAAAAGAGAATCGATCAAATGTTTTCAATGATGGCAGCAAGACGTTCCAATCATGACCAGTGTTCTAATCCTCGTCATTGACAAGTATTCATTAGTCCAAATAAATTTCCAAGTCGATATCTAGAGTATACTGTACTTCGAGTACGCTGTGATTGCGACTTTTATTTAAACACGATTGAGATGCGAAGGATGTCACTCAAACATCCCCAGTACCTTGCTCTTGCTCTTGAATGCTTAATTGAAAAACTACATTCTCAGATCTAAGTGCAGATTTGATCAGCGCCTGTACGTATCACAGATCAAATTGACAGGACACAACAAAGGTTCGCATATAGTTTCACAAAAGCCAAGGTTCTTCTCGTTAAAGTACTACTTCGTGGTTTTGCATAATCCAATTCCCGCAGAGATTCCACTGATGTTATAAAATTTATTGACAGTACCATGTATGCATTTAGGTATACCATTTATTATTAACCCAGATTCATTCTGGATAATTCCTTGATTGTGCGTATGCGATTAGATATTCTCGAGGGATATAACAAAGCGCTGATGGAGCCCGCTGTTCATTTACATACATGTTTCGTAAATAAACTGTTAACATAGATTTCGCCCGCAGGGTAACAGAATATACGATACTAACATCGAAGCTTTTAACGTAATTGCAATAGTATATGTTTCATGCAAATTCCTCTTTATCGTTGGCGTATTCCAATCTAGAACCATTATCTGTAGTAATCCCAATGACAGAGAAATACGCAGATAAAAGCAATTTTGCATTCCCGGTCACTTGCGATAAGTCAGCGGAAGAATAATTGGGACAGAAAGCGTGATATACTGTCACATTGTTACGATTAACGAATACAATGCTATCGCGGTAAATCCCACTAACCTCGGGGCCATGGGCCGATATCCACACTACATATTGAACAACGTCAATGTACTAACAAGAACATTCAACCTTAAGCAGATGGAAGGATACGATGGGTCATTTATCTCAATTTGAGGACAACATTCCAGCGAACTGCAATCAGACTGTTTGGTCGTGAATTCAAATTACGATTCCCTAAATAAGGTTACCACTAATTTCATCAAATGGACATGATCAAATATCACAATGACGGTCATGTTCCCCGAGGGAAGGGATGCTAGAGTCATATAGAAGACGTGGGCTTAAGTCACATCAAACGTCTATATACTGCTTTAATCAGTTGTATGTATAGGCATGTTGGACATCGTCAGAAGTTGTCCTGACCAGACGTTTGTCAGCCTGGAAAATTTCGAGTCAGAAACAGGGAGGGAGAGAGAAACAATTTAATTTAATATTGCTGAACGTGACGTTAAATTAAATTTTCTCTCTCTCCCTGCTCCTGCCTCGGAATTGACCAGCCTGACTGCAGTCAGATTATCAGCCTATGTGGTCATACAACTTCTTGTCATGTTAACACCCTACTGAATCGACAAGTATGATTGTAGGTAAACACCGCCGGTCACGTGTCAAATCACAGTCAATGGTAGGTTTTTCGGTGCTTTCGTTATCAAGCGTGGACATGTGTCTGACCAGACGGCAGTGACCACAGCCGAAAATGAACGATTTTCAGCATATCGATGACAGGTATGGTTACGGTGTCCAGTCATTTTTTGATGGAGAGATATCGTACTATATTGTCACCAAATGTAGGGTTATTAATATTTCAAGTTAACAAAAATTTTAAACATTTTTGCGGCGAGAGGTGTTTTTAGGTGTTGGTGGACAGTCCATGGTAGGTATTAGCATCGAATTATAGTGCGAGGAAATGAACACAAAATGAACACGTGGGAACTTACTACCTGCCTCATGTATCACTGACTCATTCATCTCTCGATTCCTTTCACTTGTGTGTGTTTAAGAGTAATATGAACCATTAATACCTTATTCTCTGTCTGTCTGATATTACGACAGTCCATGGTATCATCATCGGACCGACCGACAGTCCATGGTAGGTCAAAATACGGTCAGTGCGAACTGATGCACAGAGAGCACATCGTCTGATCCAATGATTCGCCAAATGGACTGTTGCCAAGACAAATGGTAGCTACCATGGACTGTCGACATATCTGATATACAATCATATGTTGCCTCATTATAACATTGCAGCTGTTATCCGGCTTCAATGTGAAGTGATCCAATCTACAGTTCATGGTCGCATGACACATGGACTGGTGCATTCACATACAATCATACTTGTCGATTCAGTAGGGTGGTTAAGCCGTTCTATATATACCCACCACCATAGCTTGTTATAGCTTCCTGTACAAGATAATACTAGCTTGAACGAGTGAGTTTGTGAGTCAGTTAATATAATCTAAAGTCCCTTTCAACGTTTTTAGTCATTATCATCATGGTGTGCCAACATACCCTAGGGCTGCAGAGCGGTCACAATGCCGTTTTTGTATTGCTTTGTTTTGAACCATATCGTGGGGAGACATGATACTTCACCCAGTCACATCCTGACACCGGCACAGCGAGTCATAATTAATTAGTTGGTGTAAATAGTATTTGATGCATCACTGCATATGGAAGATATTTTCATCCTAATTCGGCATAGAACCGTTTTCAGAATAGACTCACGGTGGCAAGCCAAAGCTCGCTGCATATGACTACTGCAGGAATCTTGCGTTCTCGATGATCGGAGATTACCAATTGTTTGGTCGAGTTTGTAATGCAGCAGTTTTTCTCGATATATTTTTTTGTTGTTACAAAATTCAACCAGCTAATAGAGAAAAGCATGCGGCAACTGTCGGAAGTAAAATTGTTCCCGTTCGTATAGCGACACTGATACACCCAGCACAAGTGAGACAGTGATTTCACGTTATAATATTATAGCCATATACTACGGGACCTAAACCAAAATTATATAGACGACAGTCCGTGATAACTGTTCAGTTGTACGTTGTGAGACGTTTCGGATACATTTTAAAATCAAATTATAAGAAAAGCTGAGGTTTTTGGAGCGGCTAATGTAAGATTTGGTCCATGTACGAGGACAGGATCACACGCTGTGCTAGTTGTCTGTCTGCACGAGCAGGAAAATAAATTACTTCAGATAATTGCGGCATAATTTTCTCCACTGCCTGGCAGTTTGCAAAGAAAATCCTTTGATTTGAGGAAACTGCCGAATTACGAACTCATCTAAACATTTGTTGAACCTAAAGAGCGGGCCTCTGATCCCCGAAAATGCAGGATTCTCGCCCTAATCAAGCAGACCGGGCTTTGGCTTTCCATCTTGAGACTATATCGTCGCTTTAGTGGTGTGTTTTGGGGGCAACGGGAAAGGAACATGGTTCAATTATAAGATCCGTATAATGATGGTGCATGCCTTATATGGAAATTTCACGCTGGGAGACATTTCCACAATTAAAATGCTCGTCATTGTGCGGAACCGCGTCCTGATGGAAATTGGCCAAATGAAAGAGTAATCGCACACCCTTGTGGGCACTCTAATTAATTAGCGGTACACAACGATCGAGTGGTTAATAGTACAGTGTAAATGTGATGTACTATAAAGTTGCCAGTAGGTTTTCCATATGTTTCTGTCCGTCTTGAAAGCTTGTATTTTCATCACATACATGTATGATATTGTTGTTGTTTTTTGTCTTCACGTTTTGTTTTGTATTTGTGTTATACCTTTTCGCTGGATGTGGTTTGAACACAACATGTGATTTCATTGTATAAGCCATAATTCATACTATATACATATATATACTCACGTCGTATCATACATTACTTCGGGCAATGCGTGAGTTCTGCGTTGTACTGTACGTTGTGGATGCGACCTGTCAGGAAGTGGAAGCACCACGCGGCGAACGACAAGAGTATAGGCCAGAATACACTTTTGTAATATGACTCCCGATGTGTTGACTACGGAGCCGTAAAAGTGACATGCAAAAAAAAAAAATTATCTCGGGCCCCGACTTATTATCTCGGGAGCCCGAGATAAGCCCCGACTTATTATCTCGGGATCCCGTGATATTATCTCGGGCCCCGACTTAATTATCTCGGGCCCCGACTTATTATCTCGGGATCCCGAGATAATTATCTCGGGCCCCGACTTATTTATTCTGTTATATCGCTGAAGTTATTTCCTTATTCCTTATTCTAAATCGATATTCTAAATCGTGCTATGTGATATATTCCGACAACCATTATGTCTTTCATAACAAGAATGGAACCATGTTTTCCCCAATAATTTTTCCTCTCAATGAATATAATTGTGAGTAGAATACTTCAAAATGTGTGCCATTAAGATGATTTCTAAAGGGTCGTAGTAAAATCCGTGTACATTCCACAATATTTTGCTAGCCACTTTAAGAGTGGTCTAGATATCTTCCTAATAAACTTATCTTTTCTTTCTGGCCCATTCTTATAGGTGTTTAAAGCGGGACCGCCATACCCTTCGAGCCAGCGATAAATGGACCGAAGCCCGTTGTGGTCAATTTACATCGACTGTATCTGTTCGTCCTATTCATCCAGAAATCCGTTTGGTGCCACTTTAAGAAAAGTGGCACAAAACGAATTTATAGATATATTTGTTAGGAAGATATCTAGACCACTCTAAAAGTGACATAAACATATTTATGGAGGAATAGGACCAACAAATACAGTCGCTGTAAATTCACTATATTGAGATGATATCCATTTAGCGCTGGTTCGGAGGGCATGGTGGCCCCCCCCAAATTAAACACCTAAAAATGGGTCAGATTGATAGATAAGTGTATTAGGAAGATATCTAGACCACTATAAAAGTGGCACAAAACAGATTTCTGGATGGATAGGACCAACAAATACAGTCGGTGTAAACTGACCAAAACGAGATGATATCCATTTAGCGCTGGCTCGCAGGGTATGGCATCTTTACAAGTCCAGATCAATCCTACATCCTTGCAGAGGGTTTACCTGGACAATTTTGGTGAATCGAATGAGTTTTTGAGTCGATGACTCTATTATACAATCTCGTACATTTGAATTTGAATTTTGTTTTGAATTAGCATGTCGGTATCCCAAGCCTACGGTTTTTGCTTTGACTTTCGATGTCGATTACATACAGACATCAAAGTACTTTGGCCCGCAATGAAATTCAAACCTGTCACATCTCAGGCCTAATCAGCTAGCTTAGCGCGTTCACTGATTGGTTTGATTTAGAGGAAACGCCTTCATCTATTTATATCCAGAACTAGTATAGGTAGCTAACCAAGCCAGTGTATCGATCCTAAAAGATGATGAGATCGATCGATACACTGGCTCGCGGGGATGAGGGCATGGCGGCCCCGCTTTAAACACCTAAAAATGGGTCCGAAAGATAGATAAGTCTATTTGGAAGATATCTAGACCACTCTAGAAGTAGCTAGCAAAATATTGTGGAATGTACACCGATTTTACTACGACCCTTTAAACATGATCTTAACGGCATATATTTTGAAGTATTCTACTGACAATTATATTCATAGCGAGGAAAAATTATTGGGCAAATCATGGTTCCATTCGTGTTATGAAAGACATAATGGTTGTCGAAATTTATCGATTTTCATGAAGGTTACAACTTTCATATAACGCGATTTAGAATATCGAAACGGGAATAAGAAATAAAGAAATAACTTCAGGGACAGTCGATAAAATGGCGGAATGACCCTTCAATTCCATTGGTCAATTATCTCGGGCCCCGAGATAAATAAGTCGGGGCCCGAGATAATTATCTCGGGATCCCGAGTTAATAAGTAGGAGCCCGAGATAATTAAGTCGGGCCCCGAGATATTATCACGGGATCCCGAGATAATTAAGTTGGGCCCCGAGATAATATCACGGGATCCCGAGATAATAAGTCGGGGCCCGAGATAAAAAAAATTTTTGCATGTCACTTTTACGGCTCCGTAGTTAACAGAGCAGCACTTGTCGTAGAGGTACAGTAAGAATGAAACAAGAACTCATTAATATGACGAGATGTTTAAGACTAACACAGGCACTCTAGCATAGATAGAGTATGTCTCGACCGTAAAATTCATGGATATATCCATGACTTTTTCACAGCCGCGGAAATGTGCACAGTTACGAAAAATACATGTAAAGCTCCACCACAATATGTCTTAGTTTCACACGTGTTGTTTCAGTCTTGAATGCGAGAGGCAATCTTCTTGTGAAACTGTCGTTCGCGCCATTGAGGTTCATTGTAACTTGCTACAGTCATCCAAAGTTATAGATAGGATAGCTCTGTAAAATTGAACCTAAAGACAGTGTTCTTCAACAGATACTAGTACCATGTGATCTTTTCCCAATTCCCATCACGCGAGTATACATCTTCAAAACTTTGATACCGTAGCCAAAGAATGTGCTTACTCGCCACAGACAACTGATCAACCATCCAAATTGATGAGATATGTAAGAGGTGAGAAAAACGGACGACGTTTGGCGACCAAACAGCGACCATCTGAATGCATCGGAAAGCCTTCCTCGGCACCTCACATTCAGACTAGAATACGAAGGGTTCTAAGACGTTTCATGGGTATCTCAGGAAACTATGAA